>CAUYSK010055759.1:0-35937 GCA_963575035.1 Avahi laniger | reverse complement strand
TTCTCATAGTCTTTCTTGTACATCACCTGCAAAGACATCACACATGCCAGGTCCCACTCACCAGGAAACGTCGTCCTTGAGGACGCCCTGCCCAGGTCCCCAGGCCACACTCACATCACTGGTGTTCCTGCTGTTGGCTTTGGCTGCCAGCAGGGGGATGGCGTCCACTTTAATGTCGAACTTCTTGGCTTTGCTCTTCTCCCAGTCTTCCTTGTAAATATTCTGGACAGGGAAATTTTAGCAAAGGAATTGGCAAAAGTGATATGCATGTCATCACCTTTAGAGACTAAAAGGGTAACTAAATACCTCGTCTTAACATAAAATAAACAGATCCTTTTCAACATCCAGGAAATCACGCATATTTTAAATAATTCTCCTCAAGCTGGAGCTTCTAATTCTCCAAGATCAGGCTTCTCTACTCTCTATTAGAATCTTTCATCAAATTAACTTCATTCTAGTTATCACACTAATATTTGATTTCTAACATTGAATATTTTATAGAGTGGCACAAATACTCTATAGTTAACATACTTTCATGATACAAAAGCATTACTTTCATTTGATCTCTAAGTTTTCTACAAAGGTTATTTTGTGAGTCAATATAATACTCACTGATGTTGGACAATCTTAGTACTCATTTATAGAACTTTTGAGGAAATTGAGATGTCCAAGGGCAATTTGACTTTTCTACAAAATTAAGTTTGAAAATTGAAAGACAGTAATGGATGGCTAGCCTTCTGCCCTTTAAATACTCTATGTCGTCATTAGTGCAAGTTCTTTTTACATACAGAAATAAGTACCATTTCTGTGAAATAAGGGACATTATAAGCCTGGGGAATAAATGAAATAAAATTGTATCTAAAAAAATCAGGTCCTGAAAGAAAATGAATTATAGTATAATAAAAATGAATATATGGGTAAGAGATTCAGATTTGCAATTAAGCCTATGTGAATGGTGGTATTTTGAGGGATAGATAAAATATATTGAGAATATCTAATTGTATGAAGCTACTTACAAGATTGCTGCACACATTTTATAAGGTGAACGCAAAGTTATATTGGCAGAGACATAGGAACATGATACGAATGTTAATTGTTCTTCCGATTTTAGCATTAAAATATTCACTGAATAGCAATGAACCAATTAAAAATAAAAGCACAGGTTGTCAGCATATCACAAGGTACAGCATGTAAGGGACTCACATCACTCAGGTTATAGGCATTGACTTTGTGCTGGATAAAGGCAGGAGTATCAGGGGGTATGTGGCACTTGAACTTTTCACTTTCATGTTTTGCTTTGTAATTTAGCTGACAGAGAGAGAGAGAGAGAGAGAATTAGTTCAGAAGAAGAATTCTTCCAAAATTCAAAACCTCTTATGCAGTGCATTTTGTAAAGCAACTGACAAAGTTGTTAAGATCAAAAGAGACACCCAGAGCTTGAGCAGGCCACCCTGCATTATCCACCCTTTGTGCTGGACACTTGACACCTGTCACCATGATTGGACCCTAATGGTAAAAGGTGGCTCTTTCATACAGCCTCCGGTATAGCACTATTGGCCCTGTAGATTCTGAAAGAGACACAGCCCTGTCTTTCTTTTCATTGTGAATGCTCACCCACCGGAGAACTTTTCCTAACAAATCTGGTACGCGCCCCTCACATACGTTATGGCTGTTGATACTCAAATAGAAGCCTTCTTTTCTAGCCATTAATCTACTGAGGTTACTTTTATTTCTATCCTTTTGGTTCAACACAAGTTTGGCAATCCATACTTAACACTTACATGATAAAACTTGTCTCAAACACACCATTTTCCAGAAATTTATTTGGGAGAGAGAAACCCATGTACTGAATACCTGCTCTGGGCCAGGGCGTGTGCTATGCACATGTCTCCCTTCACTTGGTCTTCAGAATGGCCATAAATTATAAAAGGGATTTAAATATGAGGCAGAGAGAGGTTAAATCATTTGACCACCCGGAACATACATGACAGAGCTGGAATCTGAATGCAGTTTAGTCTGACTCTAGAATTCATGTCCTTTCCAACGCTTTAAGCTACATTAATTTCCTTCACAGAATCATTTTACTATCTGCCTAAGACGAAGGCAAGAAAATAGGAAAATATTTTAGGTGATTACAAATATATACAAGTTAAACTTGCTAAAACTTAGCCTTTTTAAAAATAAATGTGACAAGTCATTGGATTTTGTGTACAGAGTTATGAAATGTTCTCCCTCGTAATTGGATTTTCTGGCTACTTAGAGGAACTTACATCGCTCAGTTGTTTGGAATTGACTTGGGCTTGCACCAGAACAGGAGAGTCGGTAACTTGGGTGAATTTTGTCTTATCTGGATGAACTTTGTAGGTGTGCTGCCAGGAGACAAGGAGTTTGTTTAGCACTGCCATCTGTCAGACCCAAGGTGGCCTATAGGCCAAGCAAGCAGAACCCCATCCCCCCCAAATAAAAGAAACTAGTAGTTAATAAAACATTTATTGTTTTTTCCTAACTAGACTGTAGTTTCTTTGAGAGGTGCTCTTGCAGCTTTATGAGAAACTTTCCTATATCTTCAAACTCCTGATAACTCCTCTTTGGGAGAATGAGCTAGAATTAATTGTTGCAACAGAGAGATGCCAACAAGGGAAAATAGTACAAAACAGGTTTTGTTTCCTATAATTCCCATGCTTACATTTATTTGTAAAAGTGTCAAAATTATAAACATATCTTGACCACTAGACGCTATGGAAGACAGTGATATTCAAAGTTCAGACAACAGACTTACGTCTTTACACTGGTCTAGTTTCTTGATTGCTTCATATTCCTGAGTTATGGTCTGGGGGAAGAAGCCTTTGCCCTTGTCTTCTTCATATTCTGCTTTGTAGTTTTTCTATGAAGAAAAGAAATCAGACATGAGGATGCAACCGTTGCATGAATGCCCTCAAAATGTATTTGGAAAATCAAACAATTGTCTTGGAACTTACATCACTGTTTTGAGCTGTGACTTTCATGCAGTGTGAATGATACGGATCCTCAAAGCTGCCTACGTAATGTCCCAAAATATTCTTTAAGTAGGAATCTTTATATTTAGTCTGAAAGATAAAACATAACTCATTTATTAATTGGTGAAATGATGGGTCTTTTTTTTTTTTTAACAGAGGGAATGACGGTAAGACTGCTTACATCACTACTGAAGTTATGTAGAACTGTATCAAGCTTGAATTTGGGGGTCTCGCAGTAATTCATGCTCTTTGCCTTCGTCTTTTCATAGTTTTCCTTGTACAGTTTCTGTCAAAGGAAAAACTCAGTTAAAGTAGATTCTTGTCACTCCCACGCTGATTATAACACTCGTATTTTCTAACACTAAACAAAAGAAGAAGAAAAGCTATCGGCTGTCAACTGTCTTAAAAACTGACAATCTAACATGGGTGTCATGAATCATAAGACTTTTCTATTAGCAATTATTGTAAAGCCTAAGTTTGTCATATACTCAAAAAATTAAGAAGCCAGTGTGCCACCTCTGACCAAGCTTTAGCTGCAGAGATTCTTTGTATTTCTGAATTGCTGCCTTCTCTGTCTCTCAGCTCACATGTTCTTTGCTCACTGATGGCGCCACAGCAAACACGGAGGTTTGGAGCAACAGCAAATCATTTGGTGTTTTTTTTTTTTTTGCAAACAAAACTTCATGAAAATGTTAATATAGGTTAAGAAATACAAACTCTGTCTTCCTCCTTGTACCAAGGGAAAAAATCTCTAATTATACGAACAATTAGCCTTATAAATAAGGTACATACGAGAACTGAAGCTATAAGCTATTATGAACTCTTCTTCTCTGCTAGGATTTATCTTTAACTTGAACAACAAGAAGAAACAATTACTGGTTTTAAATATACAAATGATAAAGCAGATCATGGTTACTTTTTCATCTGGTGTTTTCAAAACACAAATAGCACTATTCATTTTTAATATTTGTGTATTCCTGTCTTTATCAACACGGTAGATTTAAACCTAGGCTTTTGTATGTTTGATAAAGATGCTTTTCCTTTAGAAAGCAGGGTGCTTGGCACTGATTTCCCAGCAGAGCTGTTTGGACAGATCCATTTACACCTTCTCAACAGCGCTTCACCCCACCTACCACGTCCACACATTTCCTACGGTGCTGACTTAGTTCAAGGGACAAGGAAAAGACAGCTAACCCACTCAGCTACATAAAATCCTCAAGTACTGGGAAAGCTTAATACAAACCTAATCATAAGAGAAAGACTCAAATGATCACATATTCCTTTTCTCTCTCTCTCTCTCTCTCTCTCTCTCTCTCTTCCTTTTACTCTCTCTCTGTGCATACACTCACACACACATATCGGTCTCAGGCTAACAGTCTTTTCATACCAGGCCCAGTCTCATTTATCTAACGTATTTTCAATCTAATGCCTTAGCTGGGCTCTCAAAAAATCGACAAGTAGAAATTCCTGTGAAGACTTAGGGAAGCATCTTTCAAGTTCTTTGTCTGCAAATGATGGTTTCTCAGGCCAAGATCTATCTTTAAATGTCTCCTTCTGCCTCTGTCAAAATCCTAACACATCTACAATGTGCTTTGGCCTGCATGGAGGCCCAGGTACCTGAAGCTTATGAGCAAATGAGGATTTCCCCGCCCATTGAACTAAACCCACGGGCCCACCACGTCATACTGGGAGGCACTCATGCTTTCCTATGGTTACATAGTTCCAATGAAACTGCCGCTCCACAACCTAAAGTACTTGCAAAGTTATATATGCATTCAGTCATTACGGAAGGAGAAAAATTTCACCTCTCTTGCAGCTAAGGTTTAAAAAACACTTTTGACAAGAATAAACTTACATCACTTAGGACATTTCCTGCCGCCTTCAGCTGCCTGAGCAGTGGGTTCTCTGTAGCAGGAAGTACATTATAATCTGCTTTTCCTTTATTCTTTTCATAGTCTTCTTTGTATTTTACCTGTAGGAGTGAAATAAAGTGATAAAATAACTCTACAGGTTATTTTTGTCCTTGTCTCTATTACGGATATTATGACATAGATCACAAATCAATTTTCTGTCTAGAAAAAAGGCGACTTGACATTTTACCAACAAAATACTCATAGTAACTCATAACAGCAGTTGAGAAACTGCATAGATTTCCAGGATGCATTTTCTTCCCATTCATTTATTCATTCAAAGTTATCCACAGGGTGTTGATTGTGTGCCTAGCCCTGGGACAGATACAAGAAAGAATAACACTTGGTCCCTGCCCTCAAAGAGAGAGAGAGATTCATAAGTAACAGGAAAGAAAAAGACACAAAATAATGAGAACTCACCATGTCCCAGATACCTGCTGCTGCAGAAACGTCACTTAGCTCTTAATCTCCCCCCCGCCTTATCTGCCAACACATTTTTAAAGAAAGGAAGCTAGGAGCACCCCCGATCGCCCTTGCATGCCTCACCTGTGCCTGTGTAGAGCACACACACATTTATTATAGGAGCAGGAGGAAGAGGAAGGAGCTGGGTTGGGATGAATGGGGGCAGCCCCACCTTCTCCTTCTGCCCTTCCAACTTTGCACCTTTAGTTCCTGCCATGGCAAAAGTAGTAATTTGAAGGGGGGAGTTATTCAAAAGCCCCCATCAGGAGCATATCCACAGGGATTAGAACAAGAAACTGGTTCTGGTTCTGACCATAAGCCCCTGTGTAAGTCCTTTATACAGGCAACATAACCACAGAAGTTCAAGGAATCCTAGATAAATCCAACATTTAAGAACTTCAGAAAACAAAGCCAATCAGCTTGGTATGCAAGGGTGGGAGATACACAGACAAAATGAGATGCACCAACCCTGCAGCCCACACAGAGGATCACAGGGGATACTCTACAGGAATGGAAGACACGAGTACCTTTCCACCTTATAGAACTGTATATTTCCTTGAAAAACGAAAATGACCAGAAGAGAAATTCACAAACCCTATTATCCCCCTACCTGTATCTGTGATGGCCAGCCTTCTTCCTCATCACATGGATAAACTGTCCTGGCATGTGGCAAAGCCATCCCCTCCTCTTAAGCACCAGATCTCTTCCCCTTTCACCTGCTCAAGGACATGACCCCAGCCATTCTTCCTTCTCCAACATCATCAAATCTTCCTTCTCTGCTGGATTTTTTGCATCAGTATAGAAACATGGCATTTTTGTTGCCTAACTTAAAAAATCTCTCTTACCCAATTTTCCATCAGCTACTACCTATTTTCTTCTTTTCTTACCAGGAAAATATTTAATACTTTGAAAGAATTAAATATACTCATATCTTGAATTCCTCTTTTCTCATTCACATGAACCTTCTCCAAACAGACCCAACCAAGTTGCTCTTGTTAAGGTCACCAGAGAGCAGACATCAGTACATCCAGTTCAGAAACATTTGACATATTTGACAGCTGCCTTCTCCTTTCACTTGCTTCCCAGGACACTGCACTGTCCTGACTTTCCTCCTACACCATCTTGCTGATGTGTTCACATGGAAGGGTACCAGGGTTCAGTTCTTAGAGTTTTCTGTCTGCACTCACTCCCTTGATGCTCTAGTGCCATGCCATTTAATACCCTTTGCATGCTGGTAACTCCCAGATTTATGCAACCTTCCCATATGTCCCCCTGACATTTCAGATCCATATCATCAACTGACCACCAACATTTCCACTTGGATGTCTACAAGTCATCTCAAATCTAACATGTCTGAAAATGACCTTCTGTCTCTCCTTCAAAAAAATTACCCACTCCTTCCACCACCTTCCCTATCTCAATAAAGGGAAATTTCATTCATCTAACTGCTCAGATCAAAACCTTTCTCTTATACCCCACATCCAATCCGTCAGCGAATCAGGTCAACTCTTCTTTCAAAATACTTCTCATCACCTGTCCTGTTACCGTCCTGGTCCAAAATACCTCTGTCTTGCACCTGGACACTGTAATAGCCCTCTAAGTGATACATCCTGCTTTCTCTCCTCTAGCAGAGCCCAGGCCAGGATTAGAACCAAGTGTGGCTGGCTTCAAAGTTTATGCTCTTCTTAGTGACCATCTTGCTTTCAAATGCCAAAGAGTCAGACTATTCACCAAAGTCACTCTGTGGAACATACCAAGACACCCTTGGATTTATGAACCTTGTCTATGATCAGGTTTTTCCTTAGTCATTGGGAAAATAAAAAAAGTAATGATAGTACTGAGTGTGGAAGTGTCTATTTTTGTAGAAGGCTGCCAATTGTCTTTTCCTAGGAGAAGAAATCCTGCTACCTGGGATTACAGCCTTTCTACTACTGCATAGCAAAAGGCCCTTTACTCTATGAAATACTGAAGATAGCAATTAGGTATTGTTACTGTTCATACATGATAAAATAAAAAAATCTATTATAATTCCAAAGTCCTTTTTTTGTTGTTCTTGTTTTAATTCTACTCTTCTCCAAATGCCTGGGATCCATTAATCTCAACCCTGGTAGTTCTCCCAAGAACCATCCACCCTTCCCATATTGATTACATACAAGACCCAGAATTATAAGAAATTCACCCCCACTCAAACAATCAAGATAAATGCAACAATTTCTTCATACCTTACTAGCTGCCACTCCAGCTTGTTTATTCACTTTGTACTCTGGTGTTTCAGTCTGCATGAAGTAGATCTGGTCTTTCATGCTCTCAAAATCTTCCTGGTATTTCCTCTGCAAGACATTAAACATACTGGAGGACTACTGTGGAAAGACTCTGTGCAAGAGTTTACATGGGAAGACACAGGGATTTGGAGAAGCTACCCAAAGCCACACTCTCTTGGGTTTAGGTAGGTCAGAATACAATTAGAGAACGTGGTACCACTGAAAAAATGGGTAGCAATTTAACAGAGATTTGGAACAATTAGAATGGGCTGAAAGCATAATTAGAAAGGCTTTTCTTGGCCACCAAGAAAGACCTCTTGAAGCCTAGAAGCAGAGAACTTAAGACAAAGGAAAAACAATAATTAGACTTATGTTTTCCAGTGAGACGAAACTATATATTTTGAAAATGTACAGTTTGGTTCCTCAGGCAAAGCATAAATTAAAAGAGCCCCTTTAGTTTGTACTAACTACACTTTGCAGTCAGTGAGAGGGTCTTGCCATGTTGCTCCTGTGAAAATTGAGGTAGAAATAATTAGGAATTTGGCCAAAATAATATTTCTCAAAAGAAAAGAGAGTTCATGAAATTTCTTTCTTAACAGGATCTCCACACCAGGTCTTGTCCCTGAGAAGAGGGGCCTCAAGAGTTCTGGCACCACTCTAGGTACCACAGGTGGTGAGAAGTCATTAAGGAAAGGGATCCGCCTCCCAGGACATCAGCAATCCCTTCCTACTTACTGTGCTTATGTTATCAGCGTTCATTTTGGCGTTTGCCATTTCAAAGCAAGGTGTCTCACTCCATTTGCCTTTGACTTTATTTTCATAGTCTTCTTTGTATTTTTGCTAGGAAAAAAGAGAAGAAGAGAATAAGACAAGCACAACCCAGGAGTTGACAAATAAGACAACAAATTATGTAATAATGATTAACTTTTAAAAAATATCTTGAACAGGCCCTTCTTAGGTCCTTAATAAACGTTTTCAAAAAATCTTCCAGTGTAGTGTGAATTTATTCAACAAGAAAGTTGGGCGAGGGTGGATAGAGAGAGATTTCCAGGCCAGATGAACTTAGCTGTTAATTTCTAAGCTTTACTCAAACTCCTAGTTATCCAGAAAACAGCAATCACAATAAAATTTTATTTGCAGGTTAATGAATAAGACCCTCTAGTATAGACTTAAAGACATTTCATAGGAACTAGAAAGTAATTCAAAAATTGAACTGCTGCCCCATCTTACTCCCAAATACCATCCACCCCAACTCCAGGCTGTAAACTCCTTGAAGAGAGGTGATATGTCTTCTTCATTTTCATATCCTCAGAATCTAACACAAAATGCAGCACTCAGATGTTACAACATAAATGTTTATTTAACTACATACATTAAACTGAACTGAGACCATGACACATGATATTGAACTACCTTGGCCTAGATGTTCTTGGAACGGAATTCACCTAGCCAACCCCAAACCTGAGAAAACCAGAACCCAAGCTGGGTTGCAGCAATTTTCCCTCTGTGGCTCATAGAAATGTGTTAACAGACATAACCATTGGGTCTCAAGGTGTTTGTATGTTTACACTCCAACACACCCTTCAAGGAAAAAGAAAGAGGTTTTCTGGTAGACTTCCAACAGAACAAGAACTAAGGGTGAGTGAGGTACATAGCCAATGAGTAGGAGTTCAAGGAAGCCCAGTCCTCTTTGAAATGCTCCATTTCCTTTTTCTCAAAAAGTTAATATGCAAATTAAGAGTCAAGTGGTTTTTATAGCTATAAATTTTAGAGCCCTGGACCTGAGTTCAGAAATTCTGGGCCCAAGATTAATTCCATCAGTACAAAGGTATGACTTAGCCTCTCCAAGTTTCAATGATCTCAGTCACAAGTGCCAGCAATAATATTTACACAGGGGACTTCTGGGGATTTAATAAGATTACATAGCAAAGGGTGCTTTGTAAACTTTACAGTGTTAAGCAAATGTGGGGTATAATAATTGTAAAAATAATTATCATCATAATCATAACAGACAGAAGCTCTGCAAAAAAGAAACTTGTAC
The DNA here is from genome assembly GCA_963575035.1 of Avahi laniger. Classification (NCBI taxonomy): domain Eukaryota; kingdom Metazoa; phylum Chordata; class Mammalia; order Primates; family Indriidae; genus Avahi; species Avahi laniger. Next base: position 26,267 of record CAUYSK010055759.1, on the reverse strand, counting down.
ATGTCGGGAAAGGACAATTCTTCCATGGAAATCTTTGCTGAGATAAGGTTTGCATTATACTGCCAGTTAATTTGTCTACCCTCCTCTTCTGAAGGTTTAAAGAATTGAAGTCAATAAAATTGATTTTTCGATTTGCTAAGGCTGTCTATAGAAGTGTGTCTAATCTTTTTGGGAAATAGACTTCTTCAAGAATCTGAGAAGCTATCAAATATTCACAAACACTTACAGCTTCAGAGGTTTTTGGTGTACACACACCTCAGGTTAAGATCTCCTGATCCATAATTTTTTTAGAGGGATCTGCCTTTCCTCCCACTTGCTGTCAAAGGAGGAAAACTCTAGGATTCAGAAGGGACAGTGGTGCCTGATGCATACCAAAACCAAGATACAGAGAACTCTGTAATATAATTTAAAGTTGAGAAGGCAGTAGATATTCTTAAGGATGTCTAAACATTGGGCTATTATAGAAATAGGTATCACATATGTAGATTTGTTGAGGAAAACTGAGTAGGAAATTCTCACAGTGAGAGATAGTTGTCTGATTTTTTAAAAAGAGATTAAAATGAGATGCAAAACAAGAGTGTAAGACCACCCAAGACCCACATCCAAAGTCCTTTCTCCCTTCTTAACTTTCATGAACCACAGCTTGGTATTTCCTCCTACTCAGAAGCCAACAGGGGTCAGGGTAAAGATGGATCTCTCACAATCCACTCCTGAATACAATGGGATCTGGGAAGATTTTCACTGCACAGGAGGAGGCTGGAGCTTGTGAACTACTGAGGAAGTTATGGACTTTCCTCTCATTTGTGGGTAGGAGAGAAGCAGAAAGGGCAAATAGCAAGAGGAGTGAGAGGAAGAGAGAGGGATGTGTCCAAGTGGGACCCTCTCCACCAGCCAAGGGGTCTCACCCTGCATGTCGGGCAATACAAGGAGATGCGCTATCCATATCAGGGGTCCAGCCTCCAATTGTCCCCCCAACCCCAACCCCAAAGGTTTCCCCTAACACTTCTCTCTAACTCTGTTGTGTTTGGAGTTGATCAATGGAAATCCGGAGAAGAGAAGCAACTTAACTTTTTCAGAATTTTTTGTTTTGTTTAACAAAGAAAGTATATCGAGTAAATTACAAGCTCTGGGACACCCTCTCTGGTAAGTTATAGTAAGACTGAACCCTGAACTATGGTCCCTCCTGCCTGGTGGTCAGATGAGGGGCTTCCATTGGGCCACAAACCAGGTACCTAATGTGTCACATAAACACAGAGCTTCATTATCTGATTTCCACACCTGCATCTGTAGTTTTTATGCAGTTATCAAATGAAAAGAATATGAAGCCACTTAATCACCCTTCTCTTTTTCTGTGAGTAGCTAAATAATGGGACTTCTGATGGCTCCATTCATAGAAAAGTTATCCTCTCAGAATGAGTATAAAGGGTCCCAACTGGCATTTTTATTGCCCACAGTGGGCCCAGGGCCACCTTCCTGTCTCAGTTGAATCTCTTCTGGTGAAATCAATGTGAGTCTCCCTAATTCTACATGGTAGAAGAGTTTCCATGGTTTCAAAAGATCAGAGCTTGGCATTTTCATGCTGTGTAACAATATGTCACTGAAAGATATTTTTTTTTAATTCTAAATTCTAGTTGGGTATCAACCGGAATCTCCAACCTGAAATCTTATATTTTCCCTACCGTGAATCTGGAAGGGAGCAGAGAGACAGGCATAGAGACACTAGGGGGGCTTCCCAATGCTGCATTCAGAACCCCACTTTCGGCTGGTCACGGTGTGCACTGTTTCCTCACCTGTACTGCCTGCTCACATAAACAACTCTGCCCATCCATCTATGTCAGAGCCACAAAACGCAGCTGAGCCAGGAGGCAGTGCTGGCACCTAGCCGATGGCTTTGGCCAAAGACTAAGGTGACAAAACTGATTCTGACAAGTATATAGCAAAGAAGGCTGGTAAACAGAACATTTTGTAATGTTCATATGTAACATTCATATAATCATTGCAGATATGTGATCATTACTATCTGAACTGGAAGCTGTAAGATAAAGGATGGATCTGGGAGACATAGTTCAACAAGAAACTGCTGAGTTTAATTAAATGCATGAGAGTGAGATGAAAAAAGAGACTTTTCTTTTAAACCTGTTTTGGAGAGAAAGGGGATACGATGCTGCTGAAACATGAGTCAAAGCTGCTTGAGAGTGGGGAAGCCTTTAAGAGAAGAGAAGACAGTCCCACAGATAAGTGACTCTCGGATGGTTTGTTGTTGGATGGACTCCTACCCATCATGAGAGTTGCTCCCCAACATGACTATTATTTTGGATGCATAATAGTCATTAGGAACTTTGAAGTCCAGGTAAGACTGAGATGAATAATGTCACCAGGGCCAAAGCTGGTAACCTTCATCCACAGCCACTCTCTCCTTTAGCTCATATTATTATTCTACAAAGGCAAACCCAGGTCTGGCAATGCTTTCAAAGTACCCAACACTGTCCCCTTACCTACCTAGAATGGTGCAGTACAAGGGACATATAATGCAAGCCAGCCTAGTAGCCATTTTTGTTTTAATGTAAAATGAAACATGTGGGAAATGAACTTTAATAGTATATTTCACTTAACTCAATAGATACAATATATTAACATTGCAACATGTAATCAATGTAAAAATAATTAATGAGCTATTTTTCACATTCTTTTTTTTCATATTAAGTATTCAAGATCCAGTGTACATTTCTCACATATGGGACTCTGCGTGTTACGAGATGAACTTTGTGTCACCCTCAGATTCACATGTTGAAGCCCTCACCCTCAGTGTAGTGGTAGTTAGAGGCGGGGCCTTTGGGAAGCAGTTAGGCTTAGATGAGGTCATGAAGGTGGGGGGTCTCCATAATGGGATTAGCATCCTTGTAAAAAGAGGAAGAGACCAGAGTTCCCCCTCTGTCTCCGCTATGCGAGTATACAACGAGAAGGTGGCTGTCTGCAAACTAGGAAGGGGGCCCTCACCAGAAAGTGAATCTTTGATCTTGGACTTCCAGCCTCCAGAACTACGAGAAATAAATGTTGGCTGTTTAAGCCAACCTGCCTGTGGTACTTTTTTTAGAGAAGCCTAAGCTGATTAATACACTCAGTTTGTACTCGTCACATTTCAAGTGCCCACTAGTCACATGTGGCTAGTTGCTACCATACTGAAGAGAACAGCTCTAAGCTAACTGGCAAGTCTAAATTGCTGTAGAGAATGATTATAGAGGACTAAGAAAATGATTTTTAAAAAATCACTTTTAAGTACCCATACTGCATACTCAAATAAGGTAAAAGGCATCTTTTAAAATATGCTTTAAATAAAAATTGAAAAATAGATTCCTTTTTCTTTCTAAATGATCACTTGAAAATACCTTTTTATTTTTCTTCCAAAAAGATAAATTGCCCTTCTCCCCAATCTTATTTACAATATCAACATTTTCAGTAGACGATCTCTTTATGCACAGTTCTAAAATTAATTTCTGCTTAGCCCTGGGCAACATTTCAGGTTGGTGGTATTTCTGTTAGTGAAATTTTATTATATTTACTAGATCCTTTATCCAAACAGGCCCTGGTTACACAGTTAGGCAATCTACAACATCGGACACTAAAAAACATCACCAGGTAGATGTATCATCCATATCTTTTCTTCCTTCTCCTCCGCTAGGCAAATGCTTTCCCCCAAAAATACTTAAACAAGATAGAAATCTTGAAGTTCCATCAAAATTCTAAACAGACGACCAAACTGAGACTCAACTCCACAGAGGGCAAAGAAAGGTATTTAAAACCAGCAGTATCCCAGGAGAAAGTGCCCTGATTTGGACCAATTTAAAATAGGAATTTAACATGGGCATTTTCATCACTTGAACATCTGTCTCTCTGCATTCCTTGACAGGGCTGCATTCCTCAGAGCTGGTTTACCGGCCTAAATATAGGCAGACTAAGCTGTTTGCTAGGGCCTTAAACGTTACGAAGTGCACTGCCCCCGGCTGTCAGCTAAGCTCTGTCTGGGAGTCCACTCATGCTGTCTGAATTTTCTAAGTCTGACTGACCGCATCCGACTACATGAGGGCTTCACATTGAACTAAACCAGATCCTTGTGGACGGGTGTGGTTAACTTGCTTACTCTGTTAGCTGTACTTTTAGAAGTAAGAATGTCAAGTGACATTAAGACATGGGTTCTGTTTTCAAAATGTAATTCACATTTTTTAATTACTGAGTCATCAAGCTGGATATACGTTCATGAACATAGTTCATGATGGTCATGGGTGCATTGCTTTTGCTGTAGAGTTTTTGGGAGTCATATGTAAAAATACTCTTAGTGTTTATGTTCTGTTTTTAGGTTTGTCTTTGGTTAGTTTTTCTGGCAGTTGAAATGATTAAGCAGGATTTTCAAGGAAGACAGTGTCCCAGCTCTATTTACTTACCTTGCTCACTTGTTTGGTTACTTTCTTGGCAAATTCTATCTCTGGAGGATCAGCCAGAGGTGTGAATTGAGTTTGCTGTTCAGCGAGACCTTTTTTGTATGCAACCTGATAAAATAAGACAAAAAATTATTTATGTTCCGTATCTCATTTCTTGGCATTTTTGAAAAAGACTATATCTTCATCTTTATTTGAAGTCTTAAATTGTACTAAACCATGTGACCATAATTTATTCTCATAGATGTGACATGCCCTTGCTCTCAGTATTACTAGTGATTTCTATTTCTTTGACTCTTCTCTCCTCTGCAGGACTCATGGCTGCAGACCTGTTTCCTTCCATTCGTTTCCATGCCATGAGTTGTAACTGCAATTATTCTCTTAACCAGCATCCTCCACTCCCAATCCCTTGTCTTTTTTTCATACCCACTTAACAAACCCTCAGCTTTGGATCATCTCAACCATGTGCTTCCTCTGTTTCTTATACCCAGGATGCTGAATGCTACTGAAGAAAATCACACAACTCTATGGATTGGACAATGATAACACGATAAGTATGAGTAAGTGGAATGCAGGAAGAAATACCGAGCAGGGAGCTTCTGAACCCAAGCACTTTGCCTGAAGTCTACGAGCCTACCCAGTGGTATGTTCTGTGAACAACAGCATGCTTAGGGCTCTGTGCCCAGTACTCTGTGACTTCAGCTGTCCCCTTGTCTTCAATGAAGCTTGAACATCCCATGCTGTGTCTCTGGTCAGTTCCTGCTCCCAGGGGCTAGTATAAAACCCCAGCACTATCCTTAAAACCCCAATCAACTCCATCTTGCTCTCAGTTTCCTCGTCTACAGAGTAAAGAGAGGCCGCACACTCGTCTCCTCCGTGCTCACCCTTGCTGCGCCCGCCCCTCGCAGAGCACGGCTCCCACACCAGGTGCAATCCCCTCTGGTACCTCTTTTATATCCAGCTCAATCAGTTTTTCCTTCTCTTTCCCATAGCTTCCACCTCCCCCTCTTCATTAGCCCCTTCCCTGCACCCTATAAAAGGCCTCTATCTTTCTCCTGCAAATAAGTATCGTGTCCATAACTCATGCATCCCCTTCATTCCTGCTGTCATTTCTTTCTTCATTACTGACCCCTCTGGCTTTTTCTTCCACCCATCACGACCCCTGCCTCCCATGACACAGAACTATTCATGGATTCCCAGAGACATGAAGCCCTCAAATGCCTCAGGACCTCATACATGCTACACTTTATGCCCTCTCTTCCCCTGTCTGCAAACTGCTGCTCCCTCTCCACTGCTCAGGACAGGCATGATGTCCTGTCCAGACCCCTCCCTGACTCCTGAGGCAGAGGTGATGAACTCCTTGCATCTCACTCAGCTGGGCCCTTATCTTCTCAAAAGAGTTATCAGATGACACTGTAACTGGTTGTTTACATGTCTGTCCCTCCTTGGACTGTGAATCTGGGATGGCAGAGGACATGTCCTCTCACTGGGAGCCCTGTGGCCTACATAGTACCAGACTAGAGCGAGGGATCAATGATTCATTTCTGAACATGTGTCTTATACACTGAGCCCACAGGGGTAGTCGGAAGAGGAGAATTATCCTCCCCGCTTTTCTGCTACACAAATTCTACAGATTACTTTTCCTTCCACATGGCAGTATTCTTATTTATAACGTAAAGAATTTGGATCACTCCAAGGTCCCAATCATCTTCATGCTTTGACCAAATATAACCATATCTTACCCTAATAAAATTTACCTAGTGCCTATAACATAAGCTTTCATGAACATTAAATCAATTGGATACAAAAGACAGATTTAAAAATGTGTTTATATAAATTCCACTGTTTAACTTCTTATAAGAAAAGACTTTATTGTAGGCATAGGGCAACTTGATTTTCCATGGCTGGCTAAGTCCTTAGGGAGAAAGCAACATTCAAACAGGACGAATGCTTATTAAGTATGTCATCCTGTCAAGAACTTTCAGAGAAAGCAGATCTAGAAGTCCTAATTTCTCAGGAACCTTGTTCAGAACTCTGTCTAGTTAGAATTCTGTAGTCTGGATCAGCCTAAAGATTCTCTTAGCATGTGCAAAGTATTAATAGTTAGTCTCTACTTAGACAATAAGGAAAGCATGCTAAATAAGGTTAAGAGGGACACAGAAAGAAAGTACAGGAGAGGGAGGGGGAACCTCTAAACCCAAGTCGTTAGCCAGAAATCTACATGTCTATCCAGTGGTATGTTCTGTGAACAACAGCTTGCTTAGGGTTTCATGCCCGGCAAATGTAGAAGTTCATGGTGCTGACCACAGTATTAATAGGCATGGCAGTAATCTGATACTGAGTGCATACTTGGTCTGCAATAAAAATAAAAGCTATGCCTTAACTGCCAGGTTTTTCTGAGGAAAAGTGGGGAAGGTTTCACTTCATTACTGTACATTCTCCTTCATTATGTCTTCTACTGTTATAGCTGAAAAATCATGGCCAACCTTTCAAAGTCCACAGCATGGCATGGAGGAAACCCTTTATCCCTCCATTTTATGGATAAAGGGAGACAGTGGGAGATTAAGTGTCTTCCTGGAAACCTCTCCCAAGGCTTACATGACATGGCATTTTCTGGTTCCCCTTCAACTTCTCTGTTTGTTCCCTCATCCTTTTGCTGGCTCCTTTCCAGATGCCCTAAGTGTGGATGTCCTCCAAAGCTCTGCCCTTGGCCACGCACTCTTCTGCTTCCCTCACACATTTTTCTGTCTTCAGCTATCACATTTGTTCTGATGACTCTCAAATATTAATTCTTGTCCTGATCTCACAGCTATGCAATGGTACCAAATTTCTAATTTATCCATAGGATGCCTTAATCTGAATGTTGCTTCCATTATCTCAACTCTATTTCTCTCACCATTAATGCATCTTCACCAGCTGAGCCACTGTTTGTTCAGACTACCAGTCTATGGTCAGAAACTCCTCTGTGGCTTCTTTCTATTCTTCATCTCCAATGTCCAATGTCATTAACATTAACACATAACATTAATACTTATTACCTCCTTTCTTTCTCTCCTTTGCCCCCATCATCCCTCTGATTCATTTATATTATTAAAATAGACAACTGCAAATTATCCAGTTTTTTCTAGTCCCAATCCACCATCCTCCCCATCAAAATTCCTCCAGATTCTACTGCTGACACACCATTTTCCTCTCCAGAATCTTATGATGCCTTTTATTGCTCTCCATACCATGTCACAGCTATTGGTCTCATTTTCAAGTTCCAGCTGCTGGCATTTTCGGAAATTCCCTCCAAACAAGGCACCCACTCCAGTCACTTCCTTTGTCGCCTAAAACTCCAGACTCGAAATCACCTCTGTCCCCTTTTCAAGGGATCCCTCAACTCAAAATGCCTTTCTTCTTCATCATCTCGCATGCCCTCGGGATCACCACCTCCACATGGCTGTCTCTGATTACTCACACGTGTCCTATCTTTCTCATAGCAAAAATTAGACAATTGGACTTTGTTTTGATCTTAACTTTTTGCTTGTTGTTTAATATATAACACTCTTACTTTGCCAGCCTGATTATAAATTCTCAGAAGAAAGAATGAAAACGTCTTGTAGTAGGTTTCTAACCTGCCAGGTGTGCATGCATCATGAACTTTCAATAAGTAACTACTGATCACTTGATAAAGACCACACAACAATATTAGGAATCCATGAGATACAGAACTGAAAAGCTAATCTTAAAAGAGAAGTAGGATGTACCCACACCCTAAAAATTACTATATACTAGATGACTTCAAAATTTTGTTATGCCTTCTCTATTTCCTAGCATACCTGTGGAAGGATAGGAGTATATCTGTGCCATATTTTAATCCATTACATGGAAAATGGGATAGAAAATATGCACACTAAACTTGCAGATAGCATTGAATGAGTGGCAATAAAAATTAGACCTGAAAAGGTGAGCACACCATCAATGAGTCTATATAATTTTGGTTCAGGGGAAGATGGGGGCCTCGGATCCATTGGAAGTAAATCCCAATCAGTCTCAACTAACTAGCTAAATCTGGATGAGTATAATAGGTTCTAGGGGTCTAGCTGATAATTGTATGTCAAATAGCTTGTCATTTTATAAAATGGTGTTCTGTAAAGACTAGAGCAGTGGTCTGGATTTTCATTATGACCTCCGGCAAATCCAGGAGTCAAGCAATAAAGTACCTCAAAACAAAGGGAAGTGCTAAACCCAAGTGAGGCTCTCTGCTGCTGCCGCTGGTTTCAAACCTAAGGACTCTATTAGGCCTTTTAAGTTCCTCTAATATACTGTATTCAATGTCTACAATATTAAAATTCTGGCAAATGGGACTATTGATTTTTTGCTAACTCTGAAATATCCTCTACATACGCTGATGATAAGGGTTCTTTGTGGGATAACATCTCAAGTACAAGTATACCAGTCAGGTCCCCCATGCAGAAAAAGGGAGCTGCACCCCAATTCAGACTTGATGCTTAGGATAACAAGGCAAAAACCTTCGACAACATTGTTTATTTAATAGATTTGGAAAGGCATCTCTGGTTCCAATAGTTTTTTTTTAAATGTCACTCTGTTGTCACAGAACTACTTCAACCAAAATCAAGGAGAAAGAAGGACTCATGCTGTAGTGGGAAGAATATTGGAATCACAGATCTGAGCTATACCACTAACTATCTATGTAAACTGAGACTCAGGTTCATCACATATAAGAAGAGGGAATTAGACTAAATTCTATTTAACATGAAGTGTACATTATATCTAATTTAAATTAGATATCATAAATTATATCGATTCTAGATGTACTCTTATGCGATATGGCATCTAGTCTTTTCTAAAGAAAAGTCACAGTGAACATCTGGTCAGAAGTTGTAATTCAAGTTTTCCCAACTCTGCACACCTAAATGGTGCCGACTGCACTTCACTTACATCACTGAGAGCTTTCTGGGCTTGGGCAACCCTCCTCAGTTCCGGGCTGTCATTATAGGGGTAAAACAAATTTTTGTCTGCTTCCCAGTCTTCAGTGTACAGTTTCTAAATCAGAAAAGAGTGAAAAGCTATGAGAAGGTGCAATCACGCTTACACAAGATACGTAATGTTGAATTCATCCATCAGTGGCGTTAAAGAACCAAGGGCAAGGTGAGAGCAAAGGTAAATGAAATCCACAGATAATCTCCCCCTTTCCATCCAATCCAAGTCTTCTTTATTAATAGAGTGTCCTGCTTCTCCTGGCAGATCTTATTTTCAGAGCAGCAGATGTACCCGATTTCGTTTCATCTCCGCCTCCTGCAACAAGTGCTAGCGCAAGTGTGAGGAACCAGGAAGCACTTCACATAGTGTCCGTCACAACATAAACCTCTAATGAGAGGAACAGCCAGGGATATCCCAAGTGTAGCACAGGGTCTACAGAAAAATTTAAACCATCACTTTGTGGATCTCTCGGCTGCTTCTCAGGTGCCTCTTTCTTCTCCCCAGACATTCCCCACCCTCATCTTGCGCAGAATTACTCTCTCTACCACCCTGCCCAGGAGATTTCCTCACAGTTCCTTTGGCCAAGCCCCACCGCTGCAGTCCCATATGTCCCAGGGCTACTCACAAAAAGCCTGGAGAACTGTATTCCAGATTGCAAGAGTTTACCAAGTATCATTCACTGTAAAGTATACGGTGGGATTATGTAGGAAGACAGAAGAGCGATGAAGCAGAAGCCCTTACCTTACTGAACATGGCTGTGTTCTTAACGGCCTGGACAAGTTCAGGGGCATCAGGGGGAAGCAGGTACTTATCCTTGGTGTCTTCCCAGTTCTGCTTGTATAAAACCTAGACAGAAAAAGCAGAGGATCTGCGGCTCGATGGCTCACCCAAGGGCATGAGGACTTAACGAAAGGAGAGCTGCGAAGGTGTCCTCGCACAAAGGCTGCCGGTGTGTTACCAGGAAAACACTGACCATGTCGATGTCCTGTATTACTTTTCCTGCAGTAGTAAGCTTTTGTTTGAAAATTCTAATTTTTTTAACTACATCATGATTCTAATTCCCTATAGATGCCTTTCAAAGGTTGCAACCGATCAGTCATTGATTCAATTTGGCAGGCAGGCGTGTTTCTTTTGATTTGTATGGTATTTTACAATGTTTTTAATTAGTTGCCTACATTTGAAATTTGGAAATTTTTCATGAAAATTTAGCTCCTCAACTTCTTTAGAAAATAAATAAGAGATTCTGGTGACGCTGGGACTGCATTCTGTGCAGCGACTGCCTGGAGCTGAGGCTCGGTTGCCTCTTTGGGCAGGACGTGGGCTCTTTAACCCACCCTCAGCTCCTACGAGCCATTTCGGTCATCTGTGCCACCTCCCTGATGTATGTGGGCACTGGATTCACACTGCCTGGGCCTGGTGTGCAGGATCAGCCTATCCAGTTTTCTCTTCTAAGACAAGGCAAAGGTAATACACATGCTATGGAGTATCCCAGCCGACGACACCACGGCCTTACCTTGCTGACTTGCTGCGACACTTTCTTTGCATGTTCAATATCCTTTGCTTTTTCATCTACGTGACAAATAGTTTTAGCAACATCGCCATCCATTCGATACTTAACCTGCAAAAATAATGCGCAATTAGAGTTCAGAACAGGCATGAACATGTGAGTATATTAAAGAATATCTTACAACCAAAGAGCATTAACCTAATGATTCTTTATCTGCATCACAAAGGAAAGTTTCTTCATTTTAGCTAGAAAAACTGTGGTCTTCAAAGATCCACAGAGCACCTGCATGCACTGTTTGTCTGTGTTCCTGGCTGAATTTCCACCTGCTGTTGCTTGGCCTCACTGTGCTCCAACATGGAGGACCACAGTGGGTTGGAGTTTCCACTCATAGTCTCCTCTTCAGCTAACTTGCTAAACCAAGCTTTTAGAAGTCTCTTTGGGTTCACATTTATAGCAATATAATCTCTGGTCAATGCTTTTTCTAGATTTCTAGACTAGCTCTCATTAATCCGACTCCTAATTCTCATTACACTTATTCAGAGCCCTCAATCCCCAGTGGTGGGCAGGTTTTTGAAAGGTTTCTCTCCTTTCCTTCAGCAACGCCACCCACCTCACTGAGTTGATCTTGTACTTTCTTGATTCTGCGAAGTTCTGGGGTATCGGTTGTGCTGGCATATGGCTGTCCTTTTGCTTTCTCAAACTTCTCTTTGTATTTATTCTGAAAAGAATATCAGATATTAGCCTAAAACCTGACAAGACAGCAACAGAAATTTCAGGCAACATATGCATCCCTATCTTATTAAAAAAAAAAATCCTCCAAGTTATAACAATTATCAATTGTAATAGCTTTCTTTTTGTCCCCTACCCTGACTCTCAGCAAAAACTAAAATAGATTTGTTAATTGTTCTTCCTAAACATGGTTGGATCCTGGAAGCAGTACAAATTTATTACAGACTATTGTCTTGGAAATGCCCTAAAATGATTCTCTCAATGTTTTTTTTTTTTTGTCTGAATGCACATATAAGAAGCTTGAACCTCAATTATTTTAGAAAATAAATATAGAAATTGAGTTGTCTGAAAAGATTTGATTGCTAATACAATGCAAAAAATTTCAATTCAGAAGTTGTGGCTAAACCCCAGTGGTTTGGATAGCTGAGACACCAGCTGAATTAATGGAAAGTCTGAATGATGGAGTATTTTGTAAAGAAATGCAATTTTGTTATTTCTGCTAACTACACAATGGATTCTTGATTTAATATTAATGTGCATAATTATTGTTACAAATGCTTTAAGGGTACTCTTGAGTGAAGTAGTCAACTATCTAAATTATTCTATTGACTTAGTTACTAACCATTTAAAAAATATTATAGACCTTTGCCAACATTCTGATTAGAATATCAGAAATTCTAGGTTCATAGCATCTGAATTAATGAGATTTTATAGCAATAAATCGATTCAAACCTTTTTCTGTCTTTGATGAATATTGCAGCAATAAAGGAGGCAAGAAAACTTTGTTTTTAGAAATCTAAGTTTTAGATCATTCAAGGCTCTGAACTGCAAATTTACCACATAGTCTCCAGGAGTTAATACTTCATTAAAAGTGAATATTTATTGGCCGACCACAACAGGATGCTTTTGACATAAAATTTAGTCCTCCATAATCCAGTGTTCCCCTGAGCTACCTTTCCTTTTTCTCAGCCTCCAGAAGATACACAATCAAGCCACCCAAAGAGACCTCAGCCCACTGTGGACAGTCAATAAATTAGGTCTGTTGAAATGGATCTAAATCTGCTGGCAATCAGTGTAACTTACAGACTATTCATGGGGATTTAAGGACCAGGGACCGTAAAGTACAAGGATTCTCAACCCGGGCTGCATATTAAAATCACATGGGCAGTTTTTAAAAATCTTTGTGCACAGGTCCCAACCCCAGACCAATTAAACTAGAGTGGCCTGAGCATCAGTAGTTTTAAGGCTTCCAGGGGGTTCCAATGTGCAACCACGGTTAATAACCACTGTTCTAAGGCAGAGTCACACATTCTGATCCTCAATTTCAAAATGAGTTCTTAGCCTGATCTTGGTTTTCTAAACTACATGTTCTTCACCACACACCTCTTAGAGACCTTTTTATATTCTGTTACCTAGTCTACTTAAAAGGCTATTTGCCCAGACATAATTTAAATATATGTTATGTAGCTTCCCTGAACAGACCTCAATTAAATCTATATTTCTGATTTCATCTTTCTAATTAATAGTGAGTGATTAAACACCAATAAATGCTTAATAATTGCCTTATAACGCTTATTTTGCAGGAACAATCTCATTAATTTTAATAAGAATGCTTTCTCTGATGCTATAATATTACCAATGAGTTGCATAAAAGGAAAATTCAAGAGTCACAAGAGCGTATATTTTTGCAAAATAAGTTTTTGATTCATACAAAATCAAAACAAAAATGAGAAACAAAATCCAGCCAGCATCCAAAACAGAGTCTACTGAGATCAGTAATTTCTCAATAATAAAACCGGGTTAGCAGAAGTCATTTGAAACTTACTGGGCTAAAAAGATCCTGCATTTTCTGACTGTGTGCAATGTAGGGGGTCATGAACTTTGAAGGGTCCACTTTCTTCCGGATGACCCTCTTCCTCTCCACTGGCTTTGCCGGTTCTGGCTGTGCCAGGGCCGGTTTGAAAGTTTCTGGTTGCTCATAGTCAGATGTGCTAGTAGTCGTAGTTTCATAGTATTCTGTAATTGTCTGAAAATTTAACATGTAGTTCAACAATGTGATGAAAATCATCTTGGTATATATTATTCTAACTCCAATTTACATTTCTGATGTTACTTCTCCATATCTAAAATAGACCAAAGCAGTAAACCACACACTCTACCCATATGAAGGCATATTATTTTACATAAATCTGAATGGTGATTGTTAGAGATGGTATGGAGTTAAAAGGCTATGCCTTATTAATTTACAACATTGCCTTAAAATTGCATCTGCAAAAAGACACTCAAATACTTCAAGGTAAGATTAAAATCAGAAATAAAATATTTTTAAGCATTTGAAAATATTCTTAAATTGTCTGGGTAAAGTAAAAAGCAAACTTGAGATTGGGAAACAAAAGGTTAAGACAATCAAATGAAGCTCAAATTCTTGACTTTAACTTTTAAGTGACTAAGAGAAAAACGGTTGCTTGTTCTGCAGGCAATTGAGGCTTTCTCCACAGTAGAATGAGACAAAGAATAATGCACTTTTAAAAAAACAAATCACATCAGTATTGTAAGAGATTACCGTTCTCTTGGCTTAATCCGTTAATTAATGTAAACTGGAGTGCCATTTACACTAAATGCTTACAGTAAATGCTTAGGTGGGCAAGAATAATGATGACAACATAATGGGTTAATTATCCTCAGAACAGTCCTATCTATGTACTGGGTGGAAAATTACAGCAGGCTATAGTGGAAGAAGCTAAGACTCAAAGTCCAAGGTTAAAAATATTGAATATAAAAAAAGAAGATAAGGATCCAAGTCTTCAATCCATCTCACAGTACCATTTTCTTCACAGCTAATATCATCTGTACCAAAGGAAGAGCTCTAACATCAATTATGCAAAGAGAACCTAATAAGGAAATTGTACATCCATGAACACTCCTCATAGTGTTGTCAGATCTTTACTAACAGGCTGCTTTTTGCCAATTGTCACTAATGCATAATGGACTATGAGAAACCAACCAAGTTACAACATCTACAGATGTTAGTTTTCCTGTAGTCACAGGCTCTCTGAGCAGCCTTCACAGTGAACCGTCCATATCACTGTTTGTCATGCTCAAAGAGAAACAGCTCCATGCACGAAATGAAGCATGAGAGAGGTAGTTCGCCTTGGCAGGGGAAAAAAAGAGTTCCAACTTGGAATATTTATGGGAATGGGTTTTCTCAGAATTCCTAACTTGCTAAAATCTGAGTAACATTTCAATGCATCATCAGGAAAAAACCTTGGAGGCACCGTCCCTGGTGGCAGAGATGGTGTCCTACAAGTTACAACTCTGCACAATAAAACTGCTGGTCCCTATGCCAATCACAAGGCCAAGGCCAAGGCCATCCCTCTTGCTGCAGTCAGAGAATGATGATGGCCACTGACACTACCCAAATTAGCATCATCTACACGAAAAATACCGCATGAGCAATGGGAAACAATCCCCTGCCTTCCTGGGGATGCTGAATAGCAAAAACGGTAGAGTAACCTGTCAAACAGGTAACGTTTGTGCTTTAAACACCAACTTCGGGGCACAGGTGGGGTGAAGGATCTTCCCTCGGATAATCTCCTTGCCATCTTTGTGGCCTTGGGAGTCTGAGAGAGGAGAAGCTCTTCCTGATTTAATGAGAATGTAGCTCATGTACGTGTGGACGGGGCCTTACCTCTCCCGGCACCTCTTCATAAATTGTCTCTTCTGTGTAGTACTGTAAACAGAGCACAGAGGCACCGTCATGAGAACCAAAGGCAGAAGTCACCTCTCCCTTGCCTCAGCTGAACCACTTAGGTGCCTTCACTAACTGAGCTGGTTTGGAACATCCGTGGGGAGGCAGTAGGTGAGGGAGCCTGTTCATACTTTGAAACCATTTTCACCTTATGATACTTCACGAAAGCCAAAGGGAACGCCCTCAGACCGGACAAAGAAATGCAGAGGGATGAGAAAAGTGTCTGAGGCTGGTTTGTAATCAGGGGAAGCTATTTTACAGGGACAAGTAAAATTTTTTTCTTATGATCCCCGAGATAGAATTTGCTGAGAGCAGAATACAATAATAAGATCCTGGGTGTGTGGGCTGAGGCAGAGAGGAACTGTGATAAAACTCGCTGTTTACTAATAACAATAAGACACAACAGAAACCGCAGTGTGAATGAATTTTTAGATGGATCGTATCATAGAAACAATAAGATCCAAAAGCATATACACATCTCAATAATTCCTGTACCCGCCTGATTACTTAGTAATAAGCATTTCTTCTGGAGTAAAGGGTGAGTCCTTTTCAATAGCATGATGGTTCTGAACTGGGTGCTAAGATGACCATTTGCATATGCCAAGGGAAGAAGGGAAAAAGGAGAAGATTCCTCATTGCAGAATGTGGGGAAGGTAGGCTGCCATCGCCACTGGTGGCCCTGAGGTGCCTGCAGCCTGGATCTGAAACCGAGTCTACTTTTGTTCTGCTTCTGACATCACCAGCAATAAATAGATGCAGATAGGAACTGGCTGACATTTGGTTTCAGATGTGTAAGGAGAGAGGAATCCTGCCCCCAGCCTCACCCAGCTCTGCGGGGTGAACAGAAGGAAAGGCTTCTGTAGGTCAAGCCACACAGGAAAGGGATAAAAATGAAACACGTGGTTCATTTTCTCAGTCAACAAAATCTGTAACACTTTTTGCTTCATTTTTCTTATCGCTGACACCAAAACATATACAGTACCCAAGGGGAGGGGAAAACCATCACCAAATTATTTAGCTGTTGTCAGTAGGTCACCTGCTCTATCTCACCCTCGGGCACAATTGTATAAAACTTGTCTAATGTCCTTTGTTCTTGTGTGGTTTTTTTTCTTATGCTATTTTTTTAATTTAAAATATAGTTCTGTTTGTGTGTCCTTATACATGGAGACAGCAATCGCAAGTTCTCACAGGACAGAGAGTTGCTCTTTCACAGTTGTGACTTCAGCACATGAGAAACACCATTTGGACGCTTCGGAAAATATTGTTTGAAGCTGATGCCACATGGAGCCATTCCTCTGGACACACAAAACATCAGTGGCTTGGGAAGAAATATTGGAACTAAAATGAAAGATTCATAACTATTTTGGATTTTCTCAGCATCCAAGTAAAAGCAGCTCTTTGGGAGCTATCCAATTTTACCTTCTCTGCACTCTCGCCATTGGTAAATATATCTTAGAATTAAGTTTATAAAAAAGGCAACATTATCCAAATGGTTGGCATTAACTTGTATGCCAAATCTCACTTTTTTTTTAGATCTGTGCCACTAATTAGATAGTACATCCTTGCTTCTTTCTCTTTCTTTCCAATTTTAAGCATGAATAGATAGTGACAGTAAAATTTTATTTCAGCTGTCCAAGATCCCTACGAGATATATTTTTAAAGCTAGTTTCTCTCTATTTTCTGAACTCTTCCCTAACCATTTTTGCAAATCTGCTACCATCCCATTCTCCTGATCCTTTGGGAGATCAAAGAGACCTCAGTTCAACACTCTCTGGCAGGCACTCTATTAGTTTATCACCTGCTGGTCAGACCAAGAAGCAGTAATGAGAACATAATGGCAAAGATGGGACACCTAAAAATAGCCCCCTACATTTTTTATGACATCTAGTTAAATCAATCAAGTCTAGCACTAAGGAAAATTTCCAGTGGCAAATGAATACAATTATGTTAAGAAAGACAAGGATATTTAAGTTGGAGACTAAAAAGTATTCCTGCTATTATCATCATAAGGAAGACAATTTAATTTATAGTGTTAGCATTTGATAGTGATTATTCTGACCCTGGGGACATAAGTAAAATGCATACTAGCGATAATACTGAGCATGAAAGATGTGGCCAGAGAATGCTGCATCGTATGAGATTCATTCTGGGTTGTTTTTGTTTTTTGTTTCTTTTTTCATATCCTTCAGTAATAAAAGCCATTTTATTCATAGAATAAAATAAAATTTCCTTCATCTAAGTATAGACTAGTCACTAAAATAATTTTCCAAAGACAAATTTTGGCACTGTAATTTGGAATTTGGTTCTGGGTAGATCTTTTAGTTAATGTCAGTCTTTATTGAAAAACAGAGACTTTCAAAACAGCCTCCAAGTGCCTTAGGTACTTGGAAATGTTCATATGTTTAGATCATAATCATTAATTGGTAATTATCAAGCACATTCAGATTCATGGTAATGTATTTATATGGATTATAGTCCCAAGCCCTTATATTCTATTTCTAGAATGTGAAGCTAAAGGTAAGAGCTGGTGAGGAAGAACCACAACGTGATAAAAACACAAGGATTAAATATCAAATTAACAATTAATAACTTTGTAAAATGTGTCAGATGTCCCCCAATAATTCAAAGGAAATTTTTCAAGATACCGACTATGGGCTTTGTTTTTATTCAAAATTCAAAGGCAAATGCTGGTCTTGTTCCCCTGGGTAAATATAATGAAGTTGGTGGGAAAGTGTGGCTCCAACTGTCACTTGTGACCTTTATGAATTTATTTATATGTATGTGTGTCCATGTACGCGGGTGCACATATACATATAAAATTTCATACATGCATATAATCTCATCTGTATGATTATTCCAAATATTTAGCCCATATTGCCCTATCTATAACCAACTCGTTGAAGCAATGAGTAAGGAGTAACTCTTTTTCCTCTGTGGCTATGCAGACACTAAGAAACAGACTTCAGTTTTGAGAACTTTCTCTGCGTCATCTCTGTCCCTTTGATCATTGGAGAAGAAAGTAAGTTTTAGAAGACAAATTAAAATCCACTTTTACCCTAGTCTTTGTTGTTTTTTGTGTGTGTGTGTGTGTGAGAGTTTAAAGAAAAGCAAAAATGGCAAACAGTGATATTTCCTTTCAATTCTAAATCCACATAATTATAGTGAAGCTGAACATAAGACATTCCTTTCTTATGCTTTAATGATGACTCTTTGTGAAGTTATAACAGACAATGTATTTTTCGAATGATTAACTCCCCCACCGGGCTTTGATTGTCACTACACAAAATACGTGGCTGTCGGTTTGTCTTTATCTTACCTCCACCACCTCCTCATACTCTTCGTCATCTGCCATTTTCCCGGAGTAGTAGCGGCACCTACAAACTTTTCATATTCCGCACAAATGAAAATGCATTAGAATCTAACCCCAGGACAGACATTATCTGATGACATTATAAAAATAGAATTTAAAACGAATCCATACTACATATTTAGTTACTTTTGCAGGGTAAGGGAGAGAAGACACTTAGAATACAGGTCTAAACAACAGAAGCTTCAAGTTTCTTTCTCCTTATGCCCTTCCTAACATGTTGGGTATTGCTACTTTTAAATGATCGATTTAGTTAAAGTTATAAAAGGAAATTGAGGCAAGGAAGTGAGAGAGTTTGGACTCAAGGAACAGAGAATTTAAATTTTTAAATATTTGGAGAAAAAACATTTTCAAGCAAAACACTTAGTGAAAGGAAGGTCAGCTTAGCTTTCAGAAGAAGTTGGAATTTTTCCTCATAGCACCGAAATTCTAAGAGGGCTGACTTAGTTTTCTATACTGCTCTAAACCACCGTCTGCAGTATATTCTGTGCTTCAAATTAGAACACATAAAAATATATCAGTCAATAGATTTTAAAAGAAAAATAGAAACCTCAAGGCAATGGGGTTATTCTCTTCCCGAACACCATTGGCTTATACGGGTTTTCTCTTTTGTTTCTGCAGCCCCTTTTCAAACCTGAAAAATAACAACGTTTTAAAGCATTGGTTGAAGTACACATAAAATTGTAGGTCTTTGGCCTAAGCTTCTAATTCAGGAAATAACGAAAGGATCTCTCGAGGCCTTTTCTGTTTGACGCCAGAGAGTGGGACTCTCGATACAAGTGGATGATGACTCGGAGCAGCTGTCCCTTGGCCCAGAGATGTTTGCCATGTAAACCAACACCCTGCAGTGGCTGGTTTTGTTAAGCTAGCGAAACTGCCACTCCTTCTGAGGCAAATGAAGTCCAGTGGAACTGGATAAATATAGGGACGTAGAACATAGATCCTTTTCCATACTAATATATTTAGGGGAAAAAAATCAAAGGCAAAAAATGAAAAAAAATTTTGTTGGACAAGAGAGCCAACTCAATCAAGCAACAAATCGGTTAGTGTAGAACTTGACCCTAATCACATACTCTACATATTAATAGGGCCTTAGTGAGGTAGTGGGGGTTACAGACTTCCCTGACCACATTTCCACCACTGATTTCCCCAGTTATGACTCAAAACCTTGAAAAATACTTCAAGCAAAGTTGTGGAACATCTCCCAAGAGAACATTATAGAAAAAGCCATAAACTGGCCTTACCTTCAATCTATCAAATAAATTTCCTCAGCAGCAAAGCCTCTCCCAACTCTCCCCTCCTGAGAACCCCAGGCAAGAGCCTGCGTGGTGCCTGGGCTCCGAATTATCATGTGGCAAGAGCAGCCAATCAGATCTTGAGTTGCTCAAATTTCAGAAGCTAAATATACTGAGTGATCTTCTAAAAACCACCTGTTCATCAATTCCACTAAAGGATAAAGGGTAACAAATTGCTTGCTTAGAACTATTCAAATGTAATGGAATTTTACCTAACTTCCAGCCTATGGGATTCAAATTTAGATTTAGTTTCTTATATACCGCACGCAGCCTGGTTCAATACCATATTCATGCAAAAAAAAACTTTAGGAAAAAATAAGCATGACTTTGAGAGGCTTTGACTCTTCCATAACTGCTGTCTGGGCGTTATATGTCCAATTTTTACAGAGATAAACATGCTCACCCTCGTAAGGCTCACCAGCTCAGTTACAGGTGTTGATGTGAGAGCAATTGAGGAATAAGATGCAGAAACTATCAAGTTGGCAAAAGCAATTTTTAAAAATGTGATGAATGAAGTTATAGGTGGAAATATTTGACATTAGAAAAGATATCCATAGGTTTTAATTAGAAAGACTAGGCCCCATCATTTTTCTGTTACTAAACCAGGAGAGGTTGCCAAAATCCCATTCATTACCTCTCCCTCCCTATGTGAGGCTAGCTGCTAGGGATACAGAGCCTCTCTCGTACATAACTGAGTTACTGATTTTCTATTAACTCAGTTGACTCCTGGCTCCTAGAAGCAAAGTGTGAATGCAGACACAAACAGGCTCAATTTCCGAACAGCGAGCACAGATATAATGGAAATCAATAGATTACTAGGAAAAAACAATGCTGTAATAGGTAAGTCCAAGTGTAAGGCACTTACTTTGTATTATAAAAATTATCTAACAGGTTTCTTAAAACTTGCCTAATGTCCTCCACTCTTGCACTTTTTTTGCTCCTGAACTGTTTTTTTTTTTATTTAAAATCTAATTCTTCTGTATATCTGTACGTCCTTGCGATAGGAATCACAAGCTCTTACAGAACAGAGAATTGCTCTTTCTCCGGGTTGCCCCTGTACTGAGGCAAAATCCCTGTGAGTCACCTACATCTTGATATGGATTTGAGACTAAACGTATTGTAATAGTTCTTTTTAAGCTAAATGTTAGAAAGTAATCTCATATTTCAAACATATGTACCTCTCCACCTTCCATGATTCATATGGAGGTAAATAAAATTTAATGTAATTTTACCATCTTAACTAATTATACCTGTTCATCTCGTATGTTCTCACAGGTCTTATGACCAAGGGATATTTATGTAACATGAGATCATTCGCTTGGTAGCTGCAAAGTAGAAGAATCACGACTTACTATTCATTACATGCTGTAAAAGATGTTATTAAATCAAAAAATAATACAGGTCCATTTTTTAAAAAAGACAAGAGTACAAGATTATATAAAGTGAAAAATGAGCATAAACCTTCTTAAAGGTAGTCGGTGTTAAGATACAGATATTTTCAATATGGATATGGCCATAAGTTTATTTATTTAATAATGTGTAATAGGCATGTTTTATGAAACTTCACATAGATATAGCCTATTCTAATTTCCATAAATAATTCTATTGATTGAATATAGTATAATTTGTTTAATCAGTATTTTATTCGTGAACAGTTAGCATAGTTGTAAGAAATAAATTTCTGTTGTATATAAACCACCCGGTTTATGGTATTTCTGTTATAGCAGACTTAATGGACCAAGACACTCTTCATACATTACTTTTGAACCCACTGTGGCAGTAACAAGTGGGGTTCCACATAAGCAGAACCCCAAATGTCATTTATAGTGAAATGTATATCCCAGGAACAATATCTAAAAGTTAGGGGGCTGGGTGTGAGTCCACATGAAAACACCCTGGCTTAGACCTCTTGGGATCAATCCCTCCTGAAAGAAAGCCTCAAAGCCCCAGCTAAATTGGCCTGCTGAAGGGTACCCTAAAAATTTGCAAAGCACATCAGAAGTGAGAGAGTCACAGGAAAGCTGGCCGTGTTCCCATCATGGTTACACAGGGGCAAGTGCAAGCAGTTTACATTTTCCCCCTAATCACACTAAAGAAAAACACTGCCACCATCTTACTAAATTCTGCAGATACTAATCTGGAATTACGCCCTCTAGGGATGAAAGAACATGTCTGTTTTCCTGTCCTCTTCTGTGAAACAAGAATAAATTGACATCCTTATTTATTGGTAGATTTTTATTATTAATATATGTTTTGTATATAATAAGTGCTCAGTAAATGTTAGCTATTATTTTTTATTATTACCATTTTTAAAATTTTATTGGAGTCTTAACTCTTTACTTTATTAAATTGAAATACCAAAATATCATGAAGCTTCTGAAATCACATAGTATTTCATTTAAAAATTTATGAATAAATAGGAGTTTGACTAGAAGCCTACATTGTTAACTACAAAACAAAGGAGGGTACAGTTAGGTGCCAATAGCAGAACTTCAGATAATGTTTTTCTAAATATCAAAGTGTACAAGTGTCATGCCTGGGGGCCATGAGAGATTTGATGAGGGAGATGGCACTGTAACAGATTTTTGTTCTTGCAATTTCTTTGATTTTATTCATTATTTTGATCAAATTATATATGCACATAGTTTAAGAATCAAATAGTTTTACAAGGCTTGTTATTAAATCAGCACTCCCTATTTCTACTATTCCTCCTTTTTTTCCCTCCTTAGAGAGACATCACTTTGACTCTTTTAGCTGAATCTTTTGTTATATACCTCTACACATTTAAAAAAAAATGTCTACTCTGCTCTTTCCTGATTTTTCAGTCATAGGCATCACATATCAAGTTCCCACCTGGGAAGATGAGTCTCTAGCTTTGTTTCAAATAAATTTCCACCTTTACCAGACATAAGCTTCATCCCCACCAATAAAGTTCTCTATATATAATTTAGAATTCAATGTTTGCATTATTATGATTAGCAAAGGCTATTCACAGCTGAAACCTATGAATTATGATGGATTTTCTTTTCCTGCACAAGGGTTTGTTGCTATTTTTCTTTATTTTTTTATTTCCTTCCTGGTTTAATTTTTCTAGACAAGTGGTATTCAAGAGAACTTTCTTCAGTGGCGGAAATGTTCTATACCAGCGCTGTAGCCAACATGGTAGCCACCAGCCTCATGTGGCTATTGAATGTGGTTGGCGTGACAGCAGAACTAAAATTCTAAATTGTTTATTTAATTTAAACTTAAACCGCCACATGTGGCTCTTGGCACTGGTGCTAAGCAGCACCATTCTAGACATCTGGACATTTATCACTAACCACTCAAACTTTCTGTCTAAATGTGCTCTCAGCATTGCCAAGAGGTGGTGTTCTCTCATTCTAGCATTTCATCTTCTTTGCTCTCGGGGAGTCTTGTTCCATCTGGACCAGCTCCCTCTGCAGCTGGTGCTCAGCTCTCATCTTGATCCCCTTTCCCAAGCTCTCCAGGGATTCTCCTCTTCTGTCTTCTGGATTAGTCCGTGGCTTTCCTGGATCCCATGTCTTCCTCTTGCTCAATCAACTTTCCTGTTTTGATGGAAAACATCCTCCAGAAGTTCCCTGAGAAAAGGTATATAGGAGGTAAAATTGTTAACATCTGGTATGTCTGCAAATACCTTTATTCTATCTTCACACTTGATTGACATTTGGCTGGGTGTAGATTCAGATTCCTTGATCATTTTGAAGTCACTGTTCCATCATAGTCTAGCTTCCAATGCTTCTTGTAAAAAGTCTGGAGCCATTCTGATTCTTCATGGGTAACCTGTTTTTCTTGTTTAATCTCTCTGTAAGTTTATAAGCTCTCTTCTTTTTTTTCTTTCTTTTTTTTTTTTTGTTCAATTTCAACAAATACAGAGGTCTATCATTGATTTTAATAATAACGTTACTGTGGCTAGTCTATACTTTAGTTAACCAACTTCCTAGTAATAGACATTTATGTTCTTCCTAAGTTTTCACTGTTATAAAGAAGTAAGCTCTCTTCTTCATCGCCAGAATTCTGAACATTTACTTCCCTGGGTGTGGGTCTATTTTACCCATTGCTCATGGCACTCAGTGG
Organism: Avahi laniger; assembly: GCA_963575035.1. NCBI lineage: Eukaryota > Metazoa > Chordata > Mammalia > Primates > Indriidae > Avahi > Avahi laniger. Next base: position 2,107 of record CAUYSK010055759.1, on the reverse strand, counting down.
TCCTCATGTACATCAGTTCTGGGGGATTGCTTGAATTATTTTCATGATCTCCTCTCCTCTTCTCTCTTCCTGGAATTCCTATTTTTCAAGTGTTGCATCTTCAGGACGCATCCTCTAACTTTCCTCATCTCTTCTCTCTTATTTTCAAATCTCTTTGGCTTTGTTACTCTTCTTCCTAAAAGAGTGTCTCAACTTTATCTTTCAACCCTGCTCTTGAGTGCTCTTTTCTGCTATTGTGTTTTTGATATCTGAAATTTTCTTGTGTTACCTGAATGTTTCTTTTTGAAGTATCTTTTTCATAAATCCAATATCTTCTTTCATCTCTCTGAAAATGTTAATGACAGGATATTTAAAAAATTTTTCTTCTCATTGCACATTTTGTTTCCTATACGTTGTTCCCCCCATTTGCACATTCTTGTACATTTTTCAGCTGTCTAATAATCCTGGTACAGCGTTCTTAGTGGAGTCGTATTCAGTGAAAAGCTGATTGGACCATGCTCTGAGTCTATGAATGAGGCTTCTTGAAGCTGAGGTTCACTGTAGGATGATCAGCCTGGACCATTTCTTTGGGGGACTCCTGATGTTAGAATGTTTAGGTTTTTTCTCTTGGACCACATGGATTCCCCCAGAGAAAGATCTCCTGCTTAGTGTGAAGAGAGCTTACTGCTAATAGCCAGTAAAAAAAAAAAAAAAGGCTGGGGGGATCTCAGCATCCAGTATGTCAACATGCAACGTGCCCTTTACTGCCTTTACTGCCTGAAATATCCCCTCCCTCTCACCTTATCCATATCACAACGCTGCCATTTTCTGCTGTGAGAAGGAGCAGACGTTCACTGGCTCTGCAAAGCACAAAGGGGATCTGGGAATCCAGCTACATCTTAAACCGCCTTTTAACCAATTCTTCTGTTTTGGGTCTGCTTCTCACCCTCCTTCATCCAGATATACTACGTGCTGCATTGCTTCATCTTTGGGGAAGATGTAGAGTAGCTCAGTTTGCTTCTCAATATCAAATTAGGACTCCATTTTCTCAATTCTGCCAAATTGGTTATACTCATCACTGTGTGTTTCACCTTCCAAAATGTATGGCTGTGATCTTTCCTCCTGCTCTTTTGAGACTATGAGGATATGAGTCATACATAAAGCTAGAAGGAGCCTTACTTTAATTAATGATTTCCTTGATGTTCACACTTTCAAATTATTTTATAATTTAATAATTTTAAGATATAGTTATACAAATAATTACATTGTGATTATATTAATTTTTGCTACAGATTACATATAATTTTTTCATATTTTTATTTTGCTAATTACTAATAAAGTTGGTTATTTATTCATATGTTTATTGACTATTTGTAGCTGTTATTCTGTACACTGCCTGCCCATATCTCCACCCCTACATTGATTTCTAAGCATTTTTGATGTACTATGAATATGATCATTTGTCTTTTGTGTAAGTTGTGAATATTTTCTCCAAGTTGTTTGTGGTGTCTGTGACCATGGAGATGTTTTAAATTTATTTGTAGTCAAATCCGCCAATCTCTTCCTTCCAGTTTCAACACCATTTATGAATTAATTGAATTTGAAATGCCTCCTTTATCACATATTAAATTAACATGTATTTCTGTTTCTAGAGTCTCTTGTGGTTTTTGTTTGTTTTCTGTTTTCTTTTTACTTTCTGGGCTATTTTGTTCTTGTCTTTGATTTTATTTGGTTTATTGTTATTATGAAATGTTCACACAGAAAGACTTATGTGTACAATTTAGCAAAATGGTGGTAAAATGAAGATCCACATTATCTACCACTCAAGTATAGAAAGGTCACCTTTATGCTGACCTTGACAGTAACAGTTTCCTTGTTTTTATTTTTATCACATATATATGCATTGCTAAACAATATAGTTTAGTTTTGTCTGTTTTAAAATGTTATATAATGGAATCATGCTACATGCAATTTTTGTAACTGAATTTTTCACCTAATATCACATTTGTTGAATGGCTATACTGCGATTTATTCATTTTGCTGCTGAAAGGGAATTAAGTATTTCCAACTTTGAAAATCAAGAACGAAGATTAAATGAACATTCTTTTTTTTTTTTTTTTTTTTTTTT
>CAUYSK010055758.1:0-16883 GCA_963575035.1 Avahi laniger | reverse complement strand
TACTTTTTAGAATCATAAGTTGATTCACTGAAGACCAACTAAATATAGATGGAGAAGGGAAGTCTAAGCATAATGTAAATAAGATTAAATAATTACCCCATTCTGTGAACAGTAGGAAATGACAATTTCCAACAGCAGAATGATCATTAATCACTAAATTAATTTCTATTGACATTAAATCTTTGGTTCTTTTGCTTGTATCTACCCTGCCTCATTGTGGAAAGGATTTAATGTATCTTATTATGAAATAAAACTGGACTGCATACATTAAAGTTAGAAATGGAAAAAAAGAAAAAATATAGTTAGAAATTAGGTTAAAAATTCATGCTGTAACGTGTAGCTTTGAGAGGCATGTGATACAGTTTTGAATTTAAGCTTTCTAGAATTCAAGGCAAAATGCAAATTATGTACAGTTATATAATACACATGTTGATAAATTAAGGGTGAGCCAATGGCCCATGGCGGAATTATTCTTGGTAATAAGACCGGTCAAGAATTTCTTTTTAGTGTTCTCATGTAAAGTGAACAGTATCCTGAATATTTCCAGAATTGACCACATTAGAGACTCAAAAGGATGTTTTATTTCCCTATTTTATCATGTCCTTAACTATAAACTAATGTTATTACAACAATGTATGCATTTATTCAAAGTATGACAAGGTCCAGAAAATCAGATCTTGGTTGATCTGGATGAATCATGTTGTAGACTTTGGAATAGCTATGGAAATGAATGGATGGACTACCCATCTTTCAATCATTCTAGCTTTATTTTCATAGATTTTTGATGATTATACTAGGCTTGAGTTCAGAGTAAGTCTGTTTGATTTATCTTGTTCCCACATGTTGTGGGAACTATTACGAATTCAATTTGTAATCTCTCAAGGTGTTTTGTTTTTGTTTTTGTTGTTTTGCTTAGCATGTGTTCCACTGTAGGTCTATCACTCTCCATTTATTAACATGTTGTTAGTCTAAAGTTGTCTCCAAGGAATTCTGAATCCAATAAGAAATTCTAATTTATCGTGAAGTGAGAATAGTTTGGTCTCTATGAACTGAAATTCTTGTATAATACTTTTAAAAAATAAACCCTAACATGAGGATTGCTCGAGCTCAGGAGTTCGAGACCAGCCTGAACAAGAGCAAGACACCGTCTCTACTATAAATAGAAAGAAATTAGCCAAACAACTAAAAATATATAGAAAAACTTAGCCGGGCACGGTGGCGCATGCCTGTAGTCCCAGCTACCCGGGAGGCTGAGGCAGGAGAATCGCTTGAGCCCAGGAGTTTGAGGTTGCCGTGAGCTAGGCTGACTTCACGGCACTCTAGCCCGGGCAAGAGAGTGAGACTCTGTCTCAAAAAAAAAAAAATAAAAATAAACCCTAACAGAAGAGAGGATAAATTTTAAATTCCAAGTCTGCTGTTATTAATTGGGGAATGTGAGAATGAAATAAATTAACCAGTCCTTTTTTTAATTTTTAAAATAGAAGATTTGAAAGCTATTGTGTGTCTTTAAGACAACAGCTTATGAACCATTAACCAACATAGAACCTAGGACATAGCAGGTGCCCACGAAGAGTTAGTTTTCCCCCCTCCCTGAAGGGAAAATAAACCAGTCTGATAAACATTTTTATTTGAATATCAAGCAAAATAGAGATTAAAACATGTGCTAATTTCTCTTTGGTTAGATGAAGTAGTAGAGTGTTTATAGCATTCATTTTATTTGTTTTGTCAGTCCAGTAAGCTGTGCTTGCCGTATGCCAGGCCTTAGCTGCTATAAAGATTAATGAATAAAGTTCATTTCCTGAATGAGGCCACAATTTATTGAGGGAGACAAACAAGTAAATAGGTAATTAATATTCAGTATGAGGTCTACAATATTAGAAGTATTGGTTCACAGGAAGGAGCCAGTAATTGAATGTTTATTGTCTTAGATATCAAAAACCAAGGCTCGTGGTGATTTCTGATTTCACCAGAAGTGGCCAAATGGCCAAGAGGCTTCATAAGAAAGCCTTAAAGACATTATTCCTCTCTTGGATTTTGCCTTCAGATTCATATGTTCAGAATCTGAATGCTTCAGATTTTGCCAGACCTACAGCTGGCAAAGTTTGGAATTTTGTCTAGTTGGCCAATGGACAATAATAATAATTAAAAGAAAAGCATTTTTCAGAATGATTAGGCATTTACAACAGTTGAAACAGCACATTTTCTACCTGTAGATAATCATCACAGAAAGTCAGATTACCAGATTGCTTGATTAGTCTTGCATCCAGACAAGTCAGTTTATTTCCATGACTCAGTTGTGTTGTGTCGTATGTCTCTGATGGTCTGATAGGGATACCTATTCCTGGCAGGGTAGACAGTGGACAGTAGGCTTCTGGAATGTGCATGGAAGTCCGGTGTTTCCTCTGAGACCTCTCCTTCACTTTGTTTTCATTGTAGAACAGCTCCTTTCTGATTAATGCATTCTTTCCTTAAATTGGTTAATATTTTCAATCAGATAACGAAGTTACCCAAATATATGCATCATTCTTTCTTTATCTTATGACAGAGAATACCTGCTTTCTTTGGAGACCATTATGCAATACAGTTTATCTTTACTGATTATGTCTTGTTTTCTTTACAGGTACATGTCAACCTTATATTCTCACCCTGATTTTCCAGAGAAAGGGCCGGAGGAGATTAATGAAGAACTAATGAAAAATGTTAGCCACAACCCACTTTTACTTCTCACACCACAGAAAATTAAAAGATATGTTGAGTCTTTATGGAAGAAGAAAAGCTCTGGACAACCTGTCACCTTTACTGATGTCTTTGGCATGCTAATAGGAGAAACACTAATTCATAATGTAAGCCATAGTTCAGGCTGCAATACTTTTAATGCAGGTAGACAATGCATATAATAATCTTTTCAATAAAAGAAAATATGATGCATTTTGTAAAAGTCATGCAGCTCAGTCCTTCAACTTTACGGACTGAGCACATTCTCCCGGCCACACTCTTCTGCATTTCAAACTATTGTTTACCGATTTATTCAAACTATCTATCAGTTTTGATGTGTGGGGAAACCTTAACTACCCATTCTGCCCAAGAGTGGTAATATTTTTAGATGAGAAAGTGAATACAAGCAATATATTAAAAGTGGAGGGAGAATGGAGGTTGCCTGGGAAGAGTCAGAAAAGGAAATGGATCACGGGGAACAAACCCGCTTGACACATGATGGCAGTGTGATGTTTCGTCTGAAGATAAAGCAGAGGAGATAGAGAAGAGCCACGACAGGGAGTCCGGAGGCTAAATTTTTTCCAGGCTCCATATAGTTGCCAAATCATCCAGTTTAAAGCAAACAGCCCTTAGAGTTTTGATTGTTTTCAAAATGAAGATGATTACTTCCATTAAGCTTCCTTATTGTTGTTTATTCAGGACCCAGGGATTTCTAGAAATAATAAGACTTAGTTTTATTGTAAAAAGTTTAAGTATTTTGATTGGAAGTACTGTTTTAAGTACCTTCCTCTCTGTATCTGTTTAAATGTTTAAAGTCAGTTGTTTTTTCTGTGGACAGAGAATGAACACTACCTTGAGTAGTTTGAAGGAGAAAGTCAACACTGCACAATGCCCTTTACCTCTTTTCACCTGTCTGCACGTCAAACCAGATGTTTCAGAGCTGATGTTTGCGGGTATGTCATTTCCTTTCTCAAAATATTTTCTGGAGACTTTGCACTGTGGTTTCCAATGATTTTCTTTAGAGGAAGATCATAAACAATTTCAGTTGCTTATTCTGATACTTTTTTTAGCATAAGAACATTTGAAACATAAGAAAACATAAGAAAATATTAAGCTACATTTTATGGTTATAGATAACATTCCATGAAACTAGTGACTAATGTCTCATCATTGAAATTAGTGAAATAAAAATAAATCATGAATATAGTCAATAACTCAATTTGAATTACCTATTTCTTAATAACATTTGACAAAATAATATGCCTAGTGCCTTTAGATAATTCATATTCTTTTAATTGCTGGCTATATTTTCATTAATTGGGTAATGTGTTGTACCGCAGTAGTCCCTCGGTATCTGCAGGGCATTGGTTCTAGGATGTTGGGTGGACACCAAAATCTGTGGATGCTCAAATTGCTTTTATAAAATGGCGTAGTCATAGTATTTGCATATAACCTACACATATCTTCTTGTATGCTTTAAATCTGCAGCCCCCAACCCCGTGGCGTGTTAGGGACTGGGCCTCAGAGCTCCTCTGCAGACCCCCACCCCTGCCCCCATCCGTGGAAAAATTGCCTTCCATGGAACTTAGGAACTGGGGGGCTGCACGGCAGGAGGCAAGCTGGGGAAGCTTCATGGCATTTACAGCCACGCCCACTGCTCCCATCACTGCCTGAGCTCCAGCTCCCCCCAGCCCCTGTCCGGGGAAAATTGTCTTCCATGAAACTGGTCCCTGGTGCCAAAAAGCCTGGGGACCGCTGCTTTAAATCATCTCTAGTTTACTTATAAGACTTAATACAATGTAAATGCTATGTAAATGCTTGTCGCGCTGTATTGTTTAGGGAATAGTGACAAGAAAAAAAGGTCTGTACATGTTTAGTACAGACTCAACCATAGTAGACCTAACTGCATATTACACATCAGCAGCAATGTAACATGTTCTGGAATTGTTTTTGGAATATTTTTGACTGTGCTTGATTGAATCTGTGGAACTCACATATATGGAGAGCCAACTGTATGTTTGTCATTCAAAGCACTATTCTTATTTTTATAATTCAGCGCCTAAAAAGTACTAGTCTGTATTTATGGCAGCTGATAAGCAAAAGGCCTCGTTTTGTTAAATTTCAGGGGTAAACGTTTATTTCTTCTCAGGCTATGCTTCTTGGGTGCTCTAAAAGTACATGACATCATAATTCTGGGGGCTCTGTTGGTCTGAATGCAGTGGCATTTCTGGCCATGGCTACTGTGGTTCATTCTATTTTTAGGAAAAGTATCTCAGTGACTTCAGTCGCATCAATGAACTTAAAAAACACTCATGAATGATGTATGATTAGCAGATTTATATCCAGAATCCTTTTGTAATTTTTCTGTTTCACTTTCTTAACCGCCTAGTCTCAAACATGAAATTTGAATAGTTTATAAAAATTGGTGCACCTAGGATTCATTCATTCAATAAGTGTTTGCTAAAATATTGAGTACAAAGTTTATCATACTTACAGTTCAGAAAGCACTTGTCACATTTGTTATTTTATTCCATTTTTACTACAATCTAGGAAGATGGGTACCTTTAGCTTTGATTCATAGAGGAAAAATCACAGTCTCAGAAAGATTAAATGATTTGCACATTGCCACAGAGACAGTAAGTAGCAGAGCTCAAAAATCCTTTGTTCCTTTTATTGGCTTCTGTGATTACTGACCAGGTAGAATATAGTCTTCCAGGAATTAAAGGTGAACTCCTCTCCCTCACTACAGTATTTTGTCCTGTTCTATAAGACTTTATAATCTTGACAATTTATAATAATTGTTAAAGAAGTTAAGACACAAGAGAGTACAGAAATGTTACCATACACCAAGTTATGTAACCTCTTTTAGCCTCAGTTTTTTCATCTGTTAAACGAGGATGAGACTCTCCTTGTAGTGTTTTGCCAAATAAATGAGAAAAGTATGTAAAATACTTAAAATACTGGCAGGCCCAAATTAAGTTTCTAGTAAATCTTAATAATTTCGAGTATTCTATCAAAGCTATATAAGAAAAGTGAGAGGTCTAGATCTTAAAGATGAATAGAATTCGAATATGAAAACATTCAAATATTAATTATTCAAATATTAATTTCTGGATTGTCAAGAATGTGAGGGAAGCATACAGTAGGAGTCTAGGATAAACATGGCATGTTTAACAGCAATAAGGATCCAGACCTTTGGCTGTGATAGAGTTCATAATAGAGAGTTGAGACTTTATTATGTAAGAAAAGTAGGTGCCATAATGAAAATTGCTTTTTTCCCCCCATAGCTATTGTTTTGTGAAGTCTTGAAATTTTTGGAATTGTTTGGTATGTAGCATTAGCAGGATATTCAGATCTCTGTATGGCCTCAGATCTCGGCATGGCCAAATAAATCACCTTTCACTCAGGAAGAGTTATGATATGGTGAAAAGAGCACTGGATTCTAATTTGGAAACCTTTTCCTACTTCTAAGTTGAAGTAGCTCCGGTTGGTCATTTAACTCGTGATTCTTATTTTCCTCATTATTTTATCACAAGATACTATTAGCTGTAAATTTGTCTTACACAGCTATTGAGACAATCGTATGAGGTATGCATAAGACTGAAAACTGTAAGGACACATAAAAATATAATAGTCTTATTATTATTGGTATGATTGTTATTGCATTTCACAATGGCTGCTTTTTAGTTTGAACTTTTAGTAGCCATTTTCAAGAGAAAAACCTAACCAAAAGAATTAATGAATTAATAATTTTTTGGTAGGTGAATGTTTTGCATTTATCTGGAGTGAGAAAAGACTGTTTTATCTGCAGTTAGGAGTCTTTTGACTTGGATGTGTCTGATTTTGACAACTGCCTAACTGCAATACTTCTCCTGAGTAGTGCCACTAACCTTCATTATTAAGCTTCTGTGATAAGGAGCTTTGAGCTGTATCTTCCAATAGATTTGAACAAAGCCATTAAACATGAGTTATGTGGATATTGTACCCACATAAGATCTTGTAAGGCCCATGTCATGAGGGTCCAAGTAGCTTTACTTGAATTATTGAGAAAAAAAATGAAGACCTATCTGTACTTTATTCCTTTAAATTTTCCTTAGATTTAAAACTGGCTATTTAGAGAAAAAATATTGAAATATTCTCTGAATTATATTTTAAAAAATCAAATAACCAAATTAGCTTACAGAAGTTTTACAAATAACTTTGCTTCAATAATACCAGAGAACATTTTTCTTCCCCCTTGGAATAATTTTAAGTACCTTTTCCTTTAAAAATTTCTTGGAAATTTTCAACAAATAAACATTAGTATTTAGACTGTTAAATATTTTTGGCTCCTCCACTTCACTACATTACTGAGACGGTTTAAAACTTTCATTTAAAAATTTTTATTGGTGAATTAATTGCATTTACTGAGCACAACTTAATGGTTGCGAACTCAGCATCATGCTAAATTTTTTGACAGAAACTGTAGGAGTAAAAATATACTACTTTTCCTGAAGAAAGTTACAATTTGCTTTAAAGAGACAAAAATGAAACATGCAAAAATTAATATCGTACACCTAGAATAGCATGTAGGGTGGCATAAAGGTGAGATATCAGAGAGATGTAGTATAGTCATAAGAAAGATTTTATGGGGGTGATGGAATTTGGATTCCAGTTGAACTTGCAAAGATCTGTCAAGTGGAAGTGAAAAGACATCTTTGTGTGGGAACAAGATGAGAAAATGCTCAGAAGGGAAGCCAAAGGTAAGTCTTGAGCACCACTAAAAAGAAAATAGCCCAGGACTTGTGCACACATTGGTGGAGACTACGTGGTATACTTGGGGAAACCACTGGTGCCAAATTAGTGAAAGATTTAAATTCCAGACAGAATGTTTTCATTTGATTTTCATAATGGGAAATATTTCATGCTTTTGGGCAGGCAATAAAATTATTTAAGTAGTGTTTTTGCAAAAAGTACTTTGGTGACTCATAGAGGTCGATTGGAAAAGAAAAAAACCGAAAGCAGAGATATCGCTGAGCTTGTGTGAAAAGGCCCTGCAGCTGGGGACACACTGATAAGGAAAGAGTAGGTGGTGAAAGGCCTAGAAGTCCTCAGTGGAAAGTAGTGATGGATTTGATGGATGGGAGTATGGTTTACTGAAATAGGCAGGCTGGCCTGGGAGGAAAGGTGATGAGTTTTTATCCAGGCAAGTATAGTGGGGGCGGGGATGGCATACTCCACTGGAAATTGGAAGTGGATGGAGGTGCAGGAGAGACGTCCAAGTCGAAATGCAGAGCCAATAACGGGAGAGTAACAGTCAGATACTACCGTGGTGAGTTCTTAAGTGAGGAATAGCTCTTGAGGATGTCTGTAATTACCCTGTGCACAGGCCACAGCATTAATAAAGAAAATATCACTAGAAAAGTAGGAACCAGGAAGTTGTCATGCTTTAATTCTCAAGATAGGGGTATGAAATTCAGAGATAGGAAATTACTTGTACACATACAGGAATTTTCCTAACAGCTCCTGATTCATTGCTAGTCATGTCTTACTAACTCCATGTAAATCATTATAAAACACACCACTTTCTGATGAAGAGTATGTGTGCTGTTTGGCTTTGATTTGGAATAAATTACAATGTTATCTCATCAAAACTGTGATTTCGTAACTTCCTTCACGAAAATAGAATGTTCTGGTCTGCCATTGAGTAAACAATCTACAATTCCTTTTCAAACCGTTGATGACGGGTGTTTAGGAATTTAGAATAATTTAGATGTTTAAAGATATAAAGCTGCTCATATTGTATATTTCCTAATGCCTTAGTGGGGTCTAATAATCAAACAGAGTGATATTTCTCCAATAGGATATATCCTAATATGAGTGAGACAAATAAATTATGAAAAGAGCCCCCTCACCCCATCATTTCAAGACTAGGTTCTTTCTAAATGAGTTCAGATCAGGTTTTACCACCAAATAAATAACAAAAGAGCTTGTGGATTTTGGAATTATTTGGACTTTGGATTGTTGGATAAGAGGTTATTGACATAATTTCACAAAGGGAAAAACTGAAATAAAAAAATAAAGTGGGGCCGAGGGATATGGGTTGAGCAGGGGTGGATAGTGTTGAGACTTTAGGATCATCAGCAAAAACCTTGCATGAAAGATTAGGTAGGAGCAGGCCTTATAATTGAGAAGGGAATAGCGAGTGTAAGGCCCTGGGTTGGAAATGAACTTGACCTCTCTAAGCAACAGCAAGAAAGTCTGTGCAGCTGAAGTGGAATTAGCGAGATGAAATGCGACAGGAGATTGCGTCAGACAGGGAGTGATCTGGACCGTCATGGAGCCTTTTAGGCCAGGTTTTTATTTTCACTATTATGGAAAGCAGTAGAAAGCTTTCAGCTGGTGTTGGTGTGCTGTGATTTGTATTTTTAAAAATTCACTCTGGCTATGGGGTATCAAACAGATAGTAGGGGAACAGAGTAGAGGCCTGTTAGGAGGCTGCTGTGCAGATCCAGGGGAGAAAGTGTGGAAGTTTGTGTTAGTATGGTCATGATGGGCAGGTGGTCAAGGGACCGGGTTCTGCATACCTGCCGAAAGAGCCCACAGCGCTTGATTTTCAGATGCGAGCTATAAGGGAAAGAGAAACGTCAAGGGTCATCCTAAAGTCTGAATAGTGGTATCAGCAGCAGTACCATTGACCAACAAGGGAAAGACTTAAGCAGTTGCAAGTGTGGAAAATGGGAGTCAGAAACCAGCAGTTTTCTTGTTGAATCCATTAAAATTCAGATAATCATTAGATATAGCCATGGGAATGCATGAAATATAAAGTATTTATTGGGCAATTAAAATGTGCCATGCCCTCTTCTAACATTTCGTGACTCATTGGATCCTCAAAACAATCCTACAGACTACCTACTGATTTTGTTCACATTTTATAGATTGGTGATCTAAGACACAGACAAGATAAATACTCAAGTAAGTAAGCACAGTTAGTAAGCAGCAGGTCTCACACAGTGTGACTCCAGAGCTTCTGCTCTTAGACAGTATTTTACTGGTGCTATTACTTATTATTATCTCTCGAACTCCTGACCTCAAGTGATCCTCACACCTTGGCCTCCCAGAGTGCTAGGATTACAGACATGAGCTACTGTGCCTGGCCTTGATTACCTTGTATTTCTAAGACATCCAGCATAAAAACTTTGCATTGTAGTTTTGTGAGTTAGAATAAATGATAAATAAGCAAAATTAAGTGAAGATGAGAAAAAAGCAAATGTTAGAAAACATTTTATTCCATTTTCACAGACTGCTTCCATTGTTAAAAAACTTAGTTTCTTCTATCTCCTCCGTGGAGTTTATACCTGATTAGCAGTTTTCAGTTTTCTATTCTTTAGAATGAAGATGGACTTTATGGAAGATGTTTCAGTTTTTAAGTGGAAAAACATATTTTCAATTTGTGCAATTAGAAGGGATCTTTTTGTATTGTCTCGTCTTATGGTGTATAAACATTTTTTTTCCCTCAACTTCTGCACATTGCCATAACCATAATAGGCATTTGTTAATGTTTTTGTATTAATATTTTAAATAAATGAATGAGAATAACCATGGCATATTTGAAGTGATTATTATCTTTCTACATCTCTGTAGCATTTTCTTATTAATGCATTGTCTTGTGTTTCAAATGCTTTCAGATTGGGTTGAATTTAGTCCATATGAAATTGGCATGGCTAAATATGGTACTTTTATGGCTCCTGACTTATTTGGAAGCAAATTTTTTATGGGAACAGTTGTGAAGAAATATGAAGAAAACCCCTTGCATTTCTTAATGGGTAAGTGGTCAAAATCTTATCACTAGTTCGTTTGACTATTTTAAATCCTGGCGCATTTTAAATTATTCTCTGTTTCTACTTTATTTTAGGTGTCTGGGGCAGTGCCTTTTCTATATTGTTCAACAGAGTCTTGGGAGTTTCTGCTTCACAAAATAAAGGTTCCACAATGGAGGAAGAATTAGGTATTGTAAAAATATGTTTACGTTGATAAAAATTACGCTACATTGTTAAATTTTGTTAACATATATAGAGACAAAATTAAATCTTCATAAGGATTTTAATTATTCTAAATTTATCAATAATTTGGTTGAACCCATCTAAATATTTTCTAAAAGTCATATGTAAATTACTTCTTAAGTATTATTTTCACACTGAGGTTATAGAATTAATAAAAAGCATTGATTTCTAAGAATAATTTTTAATAGGATACCTTCATTCCTTTTTGTCATTATATTTCTAAACATACTATTTTTATTAAGAAGCCCTTTTATTGAATAAGGGTAGTTTTTAAAGATTAGATTCATCAAAAGTTAGATACAGTATGACACTTAAGGATAAATTCACGCCTGTCACCGTTTATTCACCCTTAAATACTAACTCACTAGAATCCTGTTAGTATCTCATAGCTAAATTATACCAAAAAGAAGGGGGAGAAAAACAAATCAAGTCTAGTAAAGGAAAACTAATGATTTTTATTAAATCTAACCCATTCATCCATAATAAATTTAAAAATATTCTCCAAAATTGAAATAGACAAACTCAATCACAGACCAGTGGTTTGGATTCATTATAATAGACTGGTGACTCGTGCTTGTAATTCCAGCTATGTGGGAGGCTGAGGCGGGAGAATCACTTGAGCCCAGAAGTTCAAGGTTGTGATGAACTGTGATCCTGCCACTCCCGCCTGGGCAACAAAGTGAGACCCTGTCTCTAAAAAATAACAATGATGATAATAGTAATAATAGTGCCATAGAAATATGTTTTCTTAAATGGATACATTTGACTTAAAGCAAATAAAACAAAACATATATTCGATATCTCCCCAAAGCCTTGCCATCTGTATTTTAATCCACACTCATTTTCGTTATGGCTGTCTTCACTGATAGTGTAAAGAAGCAGTGGAAGGCTAAGTCTGAATTCGGGGCCTGATCAGCAGGGACCAGGGAGAAGGGTGCCAGGGACTCTCAGCACAACTGCCTACTGTCTCTTTTCTGTCCAGAAAGTATCGCAGATCTATTTGAAAACAGAACAGTTGACAGAATAACATTAATAACTTTTTCAGTAATCAATTCACTTGAAGAATGAGTGCATGTAAAAAGTCTACTGCAGGATTTTTAAACGAACTGCCCTTGGTTATCCTAGGCAATGATTTAATTAAGCTTTATGTGCAAAAGAGAGCACAATTATAACAATTTGAACGCTGTAAATTTGCTCATGAGTAGTATTACCAGTCCTCCTGCAAGAGTTGATTTTAGTTATTCAGTATTTTAGTTGATACTCATATTTAGTAAAGCAAACTTCTATAGCCCTGAATATTTTCTTTAAGAGTGTCATTTGGGTTTTTGGATTGTTCTAAATAAGTCATAGAGAAGTGATCTTATAATTTCATTAGAGCCAAAGATTTTAAATAAAAATAAAAACAATCGAAAAAGCGCTTTGTGTTTGCACTTACTCCTGTGCTCTGATCATCACCCAGTTGATGAGCCGACGAGGTAGGTGGCGCTCTTGAGCCTGCCGTGACCCTAAACACGGTGCACGTTCTCTTAATGATAACTAGAAGGCGAAGAGTACAGATACCCTAAGGTTTATTATTTTTTTCCTCCTAAGGAAGGAAGAGAATAGGACTGAAATAATACATCTGAAGCTGGGTGAGACGGTGGCTTAAGGCCAAGGACCAGGAGGAGGTTTATACTAAATAGTTTTGAGAAGACTCTTTGTTGAGAAGTTCCCTTTGAGGCCAGCCGTCTGGCAGCTTATTTACTTGTTCTATGTGTCAGGCTGAGGTGGAATATTGTGTATTTGTGACCTTCCGGTCAGCAGGAAACGTGTTACCTCAGATTAAGTAAGGGTTTCCAGAAATGAAACCAGAGAGGTGACTGAGGGGACCCTGAGGACTCCTGGTGACTTTTTAATCCTTTGGCTGGGTGAAGTCTACCTCTTGAAGGGATATTCAGAAGTAGCGTTTGGTGTTTTTGTTTGTTTTCTTCCTTCTGAGGAGAGACTTTCAGGTAAATTGGAACATAATCAGGTAACTCCAAATGAAATTATTTACTTTCTTAAGGAGGTTTCAATGTGAGCAACTCATGCTTTTGAAAAGATGGAGTTGTACATTATACTATAGAGATGGAAAATACATTAATGTAAGTGCAGAATATTTAGCTATTCATATCATAAAAGCTTCCTTATAAAGAAGACAATATTTTGGTGAATGGTTTTCTTTGATCAGAGTGTCAAATGTAACCCCCCCCAAAAAAAAAAAAAAGAGAGAGAAAGAAAATGTTTAAGGAAAGAAAAGCTACAGGTAGGACCAGAGACACACTTAATGTATATGACACTTGGAGTGGATCATTTCTTAACGTTACCCTCCTTTGTACAACAAAATTCATATCTATAATAGTTCTGAAATGAAATGAATAATATTAGCTTGTGAACATTTTATTTTATTGAATTTCATATGTATAGTTGTGCAGTAAAAATAAAAAATAAATGTCAATCTATTGCCTCAAGCATTTACTAATCCTTCCATTACATACTCTTGATCATTTGCATACATGCCATTTATGTAGGTAAGATAAACATTTGCAAAGTAATATGGGGAAACCAAATGTCATACCTATATTTCTTTGAGTTTAAAGCCCCCAAAATGATTCTATCTCCAAAATTTGTAACTTTGGAGTTAGCTTTTTAACATAAAAGAATTTTGTTGACTAACAGAAGAGGAAAGAGAACTCACAACAGAAAGTGATTTTATATAGGTGTCCAAACATAGTTTGATTTTCTTTACAAATAGTGATAATGAGGATGATCTACATATTTCATTGTTTAGGTACATTTTACTTGAAAAAATACAGCTAGTTATTATGCTAGATTTTACTGCTGTCTTTGTTGTAAGGATTTATGGCTGCTATTTTAGTTTTTATAAAACACTCTGTTAATATGTTCTGCAGGAAACACAAATTCATGACACCAAAAGGTGAATTTGATCAGATAATTTTCAGTATAATTGAATTCAAAAGATAATTTATATTAGTAGCTTTCATTCATTTTGAGGAAACTGTTCTCTAGCTCCCCTGTAGATTTTGGTTTTATCTTTTATTTATCTTCATAAACACCACTTAAAAACATTTAATTGAAAAACATATGTATTTTTGCTATAACAAGGAGCTCCCTATAATCAAGTTGTTATTTTTGTCATAATTATGATAAACATGTAAAATTATCTCCTTTAAATCATGAATGAATAAATTTAAACTAATTTTTCACTTCCTGGGAAATTTCATTTTCCAATGAGAAATTTGGAAACAATAGTAACTCTAACAAATCTAGATTTACTAAATAGATCTAAATGTACACTAGTAGAGCTTTGTAGACCTCCTTCTGTGATTTTGCTCAGATTACTTCTTGATCATAAATTGAAATTTGAATTTTCACACCTAGATGCTTAATTGTTTTTTCTTTTCCACAGAAAATATTACAGCAAAGCATATTGTGAGTAACGATAGCTCAGACAGTGATGATGAGTCACAAGAACCCAAAGGTAAGAGAGCAGGAAACTTCTCTGGCAGAGATCCACGGGGGAAGGATGTGAACGTTTTGTCTGAGTCTCTCACTCAAGATGCTAATGGTAGTCTCCACTTACGGCACTGGATTAATAGGATTGCAGCTTTCTATTGAGAGAGAGGATTAAATGTTGCGCATGTAATAAAATAGACAGCACATATATATCTCTAACTTCTTTTTTTTAACACATCAACAATATTATCAGTTGAACAAATGAACAATTCTGAGATGGTAGAAATGCCAAATTCTGTTCTTAGTCTGATTAGGACATTGGGCTTCTTAACATGGGTATTGTGATTTGGGAACATTTTTAGATGGTTTTAAAATTCAAAATTTTATTATTAAGTAACATGTGAAAAATTGTCTCTTCACTCCATTCCTGAGGCTTATCTCGTGGCTAACACCTCACTTTTTGGGAAGGGATCAGGGATGAAGTGGTGGAAAATGATCAAGAACTTGTTGCCTCTATTGTTTGGTTGTATAAATAGTCCTTTTGCATTTGACAAGGCAGTTTTCAGTTTCATGTGGATTATCACAGTCAGCAATGGACTTGGGGCAGACTGGACTTGCAACAAGCATGAGGGTCATATTCGTTGCAAATGTTATGTGGTAAAATGGAGAAATTTTACATTTTGACACAGTGTGTTCACATGTTCACTGATAAAAATGTCCCCAATAGTCCAAAAAAATTAACAAAAAACGGAAGACATAACAACTGGGCAAATCGGTCCTATTATAGTTTGTATACCATCTAGATTTTAGAATATATTTCATACTTTATTGCCCAAAACTTAAGGAATTTCACCAGGCAAGGTGTAGCTATTGAAAGAGCCAGTTTTATCTTTGTTTAATTATCAGTAAAATTAAAATTCTCTTTACGGCTGGGCTCTGTGGCTCACACCTGTAATCCCAGCACTCTGGGAGGCTGAGGGAGGAGGATCACTTGAGCTCAGGATTCTGAGACCAGCCTGAGTAAGAGCGAAACCCTGTCTTTACTAAAAATAGAAAAAATTAGCCAGGCATGGTGTCACGTGCCTGTAGTCCCAGCTACTTGGAAGGTGATGCAGGAGGCTTGAGCCCAGGAGTTTGAGGTTGTGGTGAGCGACGATGACACCACTGCACTCTAGCCTGGGTGACAGAGCCAGACTCTGTCTCAAAAAGAAAAAAAAAAAGTCTCTTTGCATAATTGGGCTATTACTTCCTCTTAAAATGAGTTTGTGCAAACTAGATGAAAGGTGCCTTCTCTGGGGAACGCAGCTGCACAGGGCCGCTGCACGGTGGGAATGCAGTGTCTTGTGAACTTTAAAAAAGAGAATCCCTTCTCTGGGTAGGTGAAGCTTTTGTCTGGGCACAAGGTGTGGCCAGTGGAGCATAAGCTGGGTTTCTGCCCTGATTTGCCCTCTCTGCTGCTGCCTTCTGCAGCCCATGACTTCCCTGAGCAAATATATCAGCCCTGGTCATCATGAGGAACCCCAAAAGACTCCTGCCCTGGAAGGAAAATTAGTCATAATTCTGGCTCCTCCTTTATGTTTTACATTTTAATGTTATATTTTAGTTGTTCAAGTTCTTTTTATTTTGAATTTCCATTTAATGAAGGAAGCTAGCCAGTACAAAAGAAATACACATCATATGGCTAGAATCTCTAGAATTGATTGTGTATTGATTTAGAGACTGCCAAGTAGGTTTAGTAATAGTTTGTCAATTTTCAAGCCAATTTCTATCTGTGGGCAGTACATCTGATAACCTCTGCAGTGCTGACTGGTTCTTAAGGCTGAAGAGTTCAAGAACCTTTTCAATATGGCTGCTTTGGGTTCAGTACCAGCCTTGATTAGAGTATGATATTTAGGATGGTTTTGCATTTTCTTTTTAGTTCTTAATATTTATTGTTTCCTTTTAATAGTTTTTAGAGCAGTTTCTGGGTTCAAGCAACACTGAGTGGAAAATACAGGAGTCCTCTGTCCCCTGCCTAGTCATCCCTCCCTCTCGCAAACCCTGACAAGTCCTAATCTTGCTACTGTCTCCATAGTTTTGCCTTTTCCAGAATGTCGTATCGTTGGAATCATACAGTATGTTGCCTCTTCGGATTGGCTTCTTTCACTTAGCAGTACACATTTAAAGTTCTTCCATGACTTTGCATAGTTTGATAGCTCATTTCTTTTTATTGCTGAATAATATCCCATTGTCTGGATGTAGCATAGTTTATCCATTCACCTGGAAGGATATATTGGTTGCTTTCAAGTTTTGGAAATTATTAACAAAGTCCCTGTAAACATCTGTGTTCAAGTTTTTGTGTGAACGTAAGTTTTCAATTCATTTGGGTAAATACCGTGGAGCACAATTGCTGGTTCATATGGCAAGAGGATATTTGGTTTTATAAGAAACTGCCAAACTGTCTTCCAAAGTGGCTGTACCATTTTGCATTCCCACCAGCAATGAATGGGAGTTCTTGTTGCTCCACATCCTTGTCAGCATTTGGTGTTGTCTGTGTTTTGGATTTTGGCCACTCTAGTAGATAGATATGTATTAATAGTAGTATTTCATTATTGTTTTAGCTTACATTTCCCTGATGACATATGATGTGGA
>CAUYSK010055755.1:0-19280 GCA_963575035.1 Avahi laniger | reverse complement strand
TTATAAAAGTTTTTTCTCACTATCTGCACTTATTGCTCTGAAATTTTCTTGCATCCAAGGTTGCTACAGGAAATATTATATCAACATAATTATTCTATTTCCATTCATTTGTCTCAATTCATTTCTTTCCCTTCTCTCTGTAGCCTTTTAGATTTTTCTGTTTTTTCCTTGATATTTAGAAATTCTAATGTTATGTGTATAGATATAGCTTTTTAACAAAGTTTTTTTTTATCAGAAATAGGTATACTTTAATACTGAGAAATCATATGTTAACAGTCCTTTCTAAATTTCTCAAATTTTGCCACCCACCCAATTCCTCTCCACTCTGTTTTTGAAAATTATTTTATACAGATTTGGAATTTCTCTATTTCCTATGTTCAGCAATTTTTATATTATAAATTAGCTTGGTTGTATTTTGAAAGATTTCTCAACTACATTTACTAGCTCATTAATCTTCCCTTGAATTTTCCATCTTGATATTCAGATCATAGATAATTTTTAAATATAATTTTACTAAAAATTTATTTCTAAATTTACCTGTTATACCAGCATACTTTTTGTTTTATATGTTGTTATTTCTCTTGTCCCTCTGCAAATATAAATTATTTTATTTTAAAGTGTTCAATTCTCTTTCCATTCATTTGTCCCTGACTTTCATCTCCCCTGAGATTGATGCCTTCTTTTTATTCTTCCCACCATTTACAATAGTTCTCTCACTTGTCCTAAGCTTTCCTTTTTGTTCTAATCTGATCCCATCTTGTGTTAGACTGTCAACGATTCCTTAACAATTTTTATTCTACCAAGACTTTCCTTTATTAGAGCTTCTCTATGTATTAATAAAGATATTTTCTATCATAAACAAAGTCTATCAGTTTCAAACCAGAGAATGGTTTAGTATTTCTTTTTGAAAATAATAAAAAAATATTATAATGGTTATGAAATTTTCTCTCCATGATAGTCCTTCTTTCATGGAATCATAGAAAGAATTTTAATGATGAGAACATCTCAGTTTTATGTTCAGACTTTAATCTTACCACTGAAAATAAAATCAGTTTTTGATATTTTAAAAATGAGATTATTTCCAAAACTTGGTGCAGAATATAATTAGTTTCTCTTTTTTTTCCCCAAGTTTCAGGAACTCTTCATGAAACTTCAATAACCCAGTTTTGGTTATTTATATAATAACATAGTGTTAAAACTTATTGTTTTGAAAAAAATTGTTAGTTTCAGAAGTAATGCTCCAAAAATTGAATTAATATATACTCAATTGATAGCTTTGAAGTAAAATCCATTTAATGTGTTTCAAATTTAAATATCTTTCTTGGGTAAGTGGATTATGTACCTCATCACTTAGTACCCAACCATCAAGTTTGCTTTCATCTTTGAACAGTAATGTCATCTATGACATATAAGCAAACTTGCATTTGGGTAGTAAGTTGGATGAGAGTCATCTATATTTACTGTCAAAAGCACCAACAGAACTCTTGCATCTGTGGAAATAAATTCACTTTGAATATGAAACTATAAATCTCTTCAAAATGTGCTTTTACAAAATGAATAAAAAAAGCTGCCCTGCATCACACTGCTAAATTAATTATGGAAGTAGTAGCAATCAGTCCAACTCCATATGATAATGTGACAACTTGAAACGGTCCATATGAATTTTGACTGCAGATACACCAAAGTACAAGCTGATCTTTTGAGAGGAAAGAAGTAAGAGAGCAGGAAGGTGATCAAAAATTATTGGTTTTAGGAAATAATTTGAATGTCAATGAGAAATAATGATTCTTCTAAATACTTTACAGGGGTGTGGGTGTTTGTGTGTGTATGTGTGTGTGTGTGTGTGTGTGTGCATGTGAATATTAAATTCACCAAGCAGGATGACAAGATAACATGGCAGTTAAACTCAAACCTAAAAACTCATTCAAGTAGTAATTTCCAGGAACATTGCAAACAAAAACATGAAACTAAGCTTTAAATGAAATTACAGAAAGAATCACATAGAATTTTAATTTAGCTGAAGCCATTTTGGAAATTTATATAATAAATGACCTATCCAGTGACATTGGCAAGTTGTTTCCTTTTATGCGTCCATTTTAATACAATTTAAAATTTCTATAAGAAGAGATTTGATTGCTTGATATATATTATGCATATGCATATATAAACACACATGTATATATCTCCAGGGAAATATATATATATATACACACACACATATATATATATATTTTTTTTCTCCTTTAGCTTTTTTAATGGAAGGTAAAATTCTCCAAGATAAGCTAGAAAAAAGAGTTCAGGAGGGTTTAGATCATGTTCATGTATATATGTTTCTACATATGTTTGAGTGTGTGTTTGTATGTGCGTATGCATGTTTGAGTGTGGCTACATAAAGAGACTACACAAATAATGCCAAATAACAGTTTTCAAAATAAAATAATGTGAAACTATCATAATTGAATTTATATAAACATGTAAGAATAAAATAGAGATTTAATCTTATCTGATCAAAAATAGGTGAAAGTGAAATTGGAAGCGAGTGGGATATATTAAAACTTGATAAAGGGTAGGATAACTGCATGTTGCATACTATTTAAAAACACATTTCAGGAGATCCTAGTAATTCAAATCTGAATACAACATTTTGAGTGTTGTTGGACACTTGTTATATGGACAATAAAACAGGAGTTTCAAATTGCAAACCCAGTGCAATATTGTGTACAAGACCACGAATTCATAGAAAAATATTATAACTAGAAAATAACAATGGTGAGATATTCTATGTTATTAAGAAGCATATTCAATAAAATGCAAAATATAGATAAGTGAAAGTTTTAAAAATAAATGTACTACTATAGAAATCAGCACATTCTGTATTTACCTACCATAAACAGAAAGGTAATAGTAAATGCCTATTCATAATGGGTTTATCCACACAGTTTTCCTAATGTATACTCTAAGTTCAAGATAAAATCCATTTCTCAGAAACTTCATAGACTCCCAAGGAACTTGCATTTTAGTTTCTTTACAGTTATTACTCATTGTCACTAGATCCTTATCAGTAGTATAAACTTTATGTATTGTTCTAGAAGCCAGAACAAAATGCAGCAGTAGAATTTTAAATATTCATTTAATACTTTTTTCCATGAGTCTAATCATTAATTAATACAATCACAACTTTTTATTTTCTGTTTATCGGCTTCTCCAAAAACCAGATCTATCTGACAATTTTTCCAATTATTTACCATTTTGCTTGTACAATGTGTTGTAATGAATCAATATTCACTATAAATGAATAGTACCTATAACTTTAAGCTATAAATATAAAATGAAAATATAGGGCTTATCTGTAAATTCTTACATTTAGACAACATTTTGTTAAGGTCCAAATGACTTTAGGAATTACAGCAGGATAAGAATGATGATTACATGCCTTCTTCCACAGAACAAAATAAAATTCTACACATGTTGTGAAAAACAGTGACTTGTTCATTCAGATATCCTTTAAATCGTTGTTAATCCACTCAATTAAGTTAGTTTATTTCTCATGTAATATACTCAAAGGTTTATAAATTAGTTTGTAGTATATTTTGTTATTAAATATAGTAAACATCATATAGGCAAGATTTTTTAAATTATTATATCCACTTTCAAGTTTTCAACTTTTCCTAATGTAAGCTTTTGATAAAGTGAGGCATATGAAAATAAAAGAAATTCACAAGACAATGGTCAACAACTTCAATAGATAATGGGTAACAAAAGCATTATTCTTATTGAAATGTAAAATGAAGGAAACAACTAAGAAAATATTTCAATAATATGACATTCAATGTCTGGATCTTACGAAAATTTACTGTTGTGATATTCTTGTGACTATAAATTCTGAAACATATATTCAAATTTTATTTAATTCAGCAATAAAAAATCAAAATATCTGCAATTATAGGAAATCTTGGACAGAAAATAAAAAAATAATCAAAATTGTTTTTAAATCATCTTAAAATGATTTATTGTTCAGATAATTTAACTACTAACATTTAACAAATGCCATAAATATTTTAACAATATTCTCTACTGAAGAAAAACCTTTTAAATATATTGGATAAGTCTCTTTACTTTACATTGAATTTAGCAAGTTCATGCCCAATGCCATATGTGCACCATTCTGTGCTAATGGCATGTGAGTGATGCATCCTTCCCTAACTTCCAAATACAGACTGTATCTTGTGGACTTCTGTTAGATTTCAGGCCCCCACACCCCTTGCATCTGTCAGTTCTTTCTTCCTAATAACACCTTATTTCATTTTGAAGAATCATCCACCTCTTTTTAATTTGTATCTTGTTGGGAGAGAGTAAGTTCTGATACCTTCAATAAGCCAAATAAGACAAAGTAGTTTGATATTTTATTCCAAACTCTTACAAAAAGGATTGTGAAGGAATAATGCAAGTAAAAAAACAGTATATAAATAGAAGTTTATTACTTTTAATATAGCACACATTCAAATTGCTAGTGTTAAAAGGTAGTTTTGTTTCTATAATATATTCAAAGCCCCCTGGAATTTCCACAATCCATACGAATTCTTACGCTTGTTACCCAGCCTTCCCTCAATCCACTTAAAATTCAATTTTACTTAATTTATCCAGCATAATTTTCTATAGGTAGCTAAGAGTTAACCTCAATTAATTAGAGTGGTCTAGGCTATACTGTGATAAAACGTAGTAGAAAATCTCAGATAGCCTTCTTTCTGGCTTATAGTCCATGTCCAAGGCAGGACAAGGCTTCTGCCTATGACAAAAGATCACAGGCTAACGGAGACTCCACCTTTTTAAAAGGACACTATTTCAATAGGGGGTTTCAGAGGTTGTCCCAACAAGGCAAACAGTCTCTTACAATAGTGTTTGGGACAATTTTATGTGTCACTCAAAACTCACAGGCCAGAACTGAACTAAAAGCCTCTTCCAACTCAAAGGGCATGGATTTTGGACTTTCATGTGTCTCAAAGAAGAGAGGAACCAGATAACTGAGAACTAGAAGTCACTACGACATCACACATTTATAAATATTACAAAATAATTTAACTGTCCTAAAGAATAATGATCATAATGAAGACTCAATATATAAATCAGGGTTCTCCAGAGAGACAGAAACAATAGGAGATGTATATGGAGATATATATACACACACACACACACATATATATATTCTCTCTCTCTTTCTTTCTCTCTTTATATAAATATATACATAAATATATATTATATATATACATGTATGTGTGTGTACATATATATGTGTGTGTATGTGTGTGTGTGTGTGTGTGTATATATATATATATATATATATATATATAAGGCCTTGGGTTATGTTTACGCTTCTGCTGATATCCCATGATTTAATACCATGATGTAAAAATGACAACACTTAAATACTGATATAAATTCAACCAAACTTATGTTACATGATAAAAGAAGGGAAGCAAAAACAAAGATATTTGCTTAACATATGTACATATACACACAGATAAATTCTAAAGAAAATAGAGAGGAAATACTCATAGAAATTTTATTTCTTCCTTTTGTAACTGGTCACATGATCATTGCTTGCATTTATAATTATCTTCTCAACTTTCTCTCTCTGTCTCTGTCTCTCTCTCTATATATGTGTGTGTGTGTGTATATATATATGTATATGTATATGCAAGCATACAGTCTCAGGAATAAGAAGCAAAAATTTTTCTATTGGGTCACAAGGGGAAATGGTGAGGAGTACTACTCCCATTTCCACCCACTGATTCCTGTGCTCATGAATTCTGACTATGGGAGACACAGTACCATATATTGGTCATGGATTTAGAGCACATACAGCCTTCTTGAGAACCTTGCCCCAGGCCTGCAAGGTATTGTCACCTAGCTGGCACTGTAACTGTGACTTCAAAAGGCCTTTCTACCCTTCTATCAAAGCAGCTACTTCAGGATGATGGGGAACATGATAAGATCTTTGAATTCC
This sequence comes from Avahi laniger, assembly GCA_963575035.1. Lineage (NCBI taxonomy): Eukaryota > Metazoa > Chordata > Mammalia > Primates > Indriidae > Avahi > Avahi laniger. The sequence goes on along the minus strand of CAUYSK010055755.1, from coordinate 13,276 downwards.
CAGAGCACAAGCCCATCATTGCACTTATTTTGCTTGATCAGAAGTAATGACAGGGGGAATAGCATGACGGTGAGTAAGGCATTTGTAAATTGATGTGTGCTAGTTTGGGCAGAAGCATTGTGTACAGGAAGGCAATCGATATCCAGAAAAAGTGTTTATTCTAGTAAGGACAAAATGCTGACACTTCCATGATGGAAATGATCCAATAAATCAACCTGCCACAAGGTAGATGTCTGATAACTCTGGGGAATGGTGCCATATTGGGGACTAATTGTTGATCTCTGCTGCTAGAAGATTGGGCAATCAATGGTGGCTATAGCCATGTTGGCCTTGGTAAGTGGAAGTCCATGCTGCTAACCCCATTCATAAACTTCATCCCTGCTACCATAGTCACTCTGTTCATGAGCTTATATGGCAATCACAGGTGTGGCTGGGAAAAGAGAAAGCCTAGTATTCACAGAACCACAGAATGTCATTCTTTAAAAACCCCAATTATTAAAGTCTTCCTCTGCTGAAGTCACTCTATACTAGGCTTTTACATGGGACACAAATGCATTCACATCCTTTTTCTACTCTGAGAGTTGTGTCACATACTTCTTCTCCCAATTTTTCGTCACCAATTTTCCAATAATGTTCCTTCCAAGTCCCTGACTATCTGGCCAAACCACTGGCTACAGCTGATGAATCAGTATGTAATTGTACCTCTATTGTTTACCCTTCCAACAAAGTGCACCACCCGGTGCATAAACATGGTATATGTGTTTATCAACTCTTCTATTTCATATGTAAAAGCCTGTACCAAATCTATTTACTAATTTTTTTAAATAGCAAAAGGAACAATGCATTTTTCCTGAAAAAAACAAAAACAGAAAAAATTCAATTCTTTTTGTGTTATCATGTCATTCCCACTCTCTAGACTAAGAATAATCTGTTTTCACTTTAAGATGTATCCATAAGACTGCTGGACAACAGAGGCCAATTAGCAGCACAAACAATTAATGGCCCTATGCATATCCCTTCCACATAGGTAGTAGCACAATCATAGTAATATTCAGATGGTTTGCATTAAAAGTCACCTGGTGAGTCATGAAGGTCCCCATTATGAAAGTATGTAGACAACACACTAAGCTCTGCTTATGTATAACAGCAATTTAGAAACAAAAAATTAAGACTGAATATCAGAAAATACAAATGTCATATGCACTTGGAGGATTAGTGAGCACTAACACTGAATGGAATTCCTGGGATGATTATTACTCTGGCCTTCTGGCTAGAGTGAAATCTTATGGCAGTTGGATAATCAGTGTGATTGTTGATTTGATTCTAAATATTAGAATTTAAGCCCAATGTATAGTTGGAACAGATATTCACAGAACAAAGGAAATTCTGGAATTGGCTCATGAAAAAAAAACGTGTTTAAAAAATAAAGAAACTATTATGGTAAGAATGCAGGCGATACCCTGGAGTTGCATGGCATTCTACAAATATAAATAAAAAGAAAATCACATCTTCAAGTAGAATCACAAAGATCCATTTCACCCTCAATGATTTAAAAACATAGTAAATTCTGTAATAGCTCATTTAACTCACTTGCTGATAAAGGGAAATTGACCTTAGAGAATTATAATCAATTAGGAAATTCAATTGATGCCATGTTCCTCATATGGTCTCTTTCCCAGAACAAACCAAGGTCTTCTCCTCTGTTGTGTAGTTGTTGATTTGTCAAATATTTCTTTTTCCTGTCTCAGTTAAAACTATATGCCACAAATGAAAAGACATCCTCTTGAAGGCTGTTTGCCTTCTTCAGCTCTGTGCTACAAATCTGTCTGAAAGATCTTGACTATCTCACCATCCTAGAGGACATCACACTGATCCAGCATGTTGATATCAACCAGCTGAAGAGTACTGGGGAGGGGCAGGAAGTAGCAATTACTCAAGATGATCTGGTGAAAGGTATTTGTGCCATAGGATGGGAAATAATGCCCCCCAAAGACCAGGGCTCTATCTTTAATGAAGTTTCTCATGGTCCATGGCTTACAGGTATATCAGTGTATCATCTGAAAATAAAAGCCTTATTATTGTGCCTTGCACTCACTACTTCTAAGGAAAATGTAAAATGTTCTTTAAGTTTCATCTGACATGTGGAAATGCATAATAATTTTGGCTATGCTGTTTAAACTCCTTCCTCTAGCCCTAAATTTTGACCAAGGATCAGAACAAAGCAGTTTTGTTTTCTAATTTATTCAGGTTTCAGTGGAAATAATAATTTGGTCCTCATGTGTGAGTGGTTCTGATGATTTTCAGTGTCTGTAGCACATTGTAACATTTAATAGAAACATAGAAAGGTATGAATTGCTACTCATAGCAGAGATTTTCAGGTTTTTCTAACAAAATCATGTATCTATAGTAATTTTGAATAGATTGCACGAATTTAACACATGGAACCACCTCATATTTGTTTGCTGAAGCCTGGAGTATGACTCTTACTGTGGGAAAGGTTAAGTGGATGTTCCTGAAACTGCTCCCTCACTTCTAGCCAAGAAAATAAATTAGGAGAAGAAGCACCATGGCCTCCATGAGGAATTGCAAAGATAAGCACCACTATCATATATTCGAAGAATGCAGTGGGTGTGGCCTCACTATCTCTTCTTTCAACTCCCGTGCTCTGTCCTCTGCAGAAACAAGAAGGGCCATGGCTATAGCAGATGACAATTTGCTGCCGTATATTGAGCCATATCTTCATCCCAATTTCAGCCACTGTTCTGAATATGATATCTTTATAGAATAAGATTAACCTGGTTTCTGGCACTTGGCATGTGTCAATGATTTTATGAATGCACTCTCAATCTACACCAGTAAGGAAGATCAAAAGTATGACTCCTTTATGTGGGAAAGACAGTGACAGGTACACACATTTTCTGTTTTACCTTAAAACTCTTTAAACTCTTCTAGACTCTGTCATAGGAGTCCACAGAGCAGTACAGCACATTGATACATGCAGATTAGAGCTAATCAGTATATGACAAGTGATCTAAACGTCTTAGTAAGGCACATGCATACTGGAGGGCGGGAGATAAACTCCATGAATACTCAGGGTATTTTTATGTTAGTAAAGATTTTAAAGGCATGATCTGCAGCATTTTGATCATCTACTATAATCAAAAGGACACATAGTTGCACCTCATAACTTCTCCACTATTAAAAAGTGTATATGTTTAGTTGTGTGACATAAAATTTAGAGGTAGAGTATAAATAATTTAGTGAAATAGCTTCACTACAAATGATCAGGTGTCTTGTAATGCTGCCTGTTTCGTTTGTATTCTAATTGCTTTGCATCAGGAGAAGCACGAGGTGGAAACTGTTCTGCCCCTGGAACCATATGGTCCACTGGATAAGATGGGTTGGAGGTAGCAGTGATAAGTAAAGATGTGGGCAGAGTCTTTTCCAAGTCTAAATGGAATTTGAGAAAAGACTACCTATGGTGCTGGACCAAGGCCATGAAATCCATATCTGTGAAATTTACTCTATGTGGGAACAACAACAAAAAAATATGCTGACTTGTTATGGAGCCTTGGTGGAGACTGAATGTCCTCAGATGGTCCTTATGTGACTATGTAATGTAAGTTGTGAAACGGGAAATTACCTAATGGGTACTATGTACATTATGTGGGTAATAGTTACACAGAAAGCCCAGATGTCACCACTAAGCAATATATCCATGTAACAAAACTGCACTTGCATTCCCCAAATCTACACAAATAATAATACAAAAATAAAATAAATAGTAATGAAATCTGATTATGTGAAAACATATGTTGCAAATGCTATGGCAACTATGAAACTATTAAAAAGGAGGCATGAAAACAAATTAATAGTGGGGATAAAACGGAATAATAACAATAGTTTACATTGCCTAAAGTAAGATGTTTCCTAAAGAAAGATGAAACAATAACAATAGTTTATGTTGCTTAAAGTATAAAAACAGCAATCAATCAAATACAAAACGGTAAGGTTTAGAATTTAATGCAACCATATAATCACATTAAATGTATAGCCTAAACTCTCAAATTAAAAGACTCACATTGTCTAGACACAAAGCACAACCTAACAATAAACAAAAAACATGCTGTCTTCAAACTGCACTTCGAACACACAAGTAAAATAAGAATGTCAAAAATACACATTGCAAAAAAAAAAATATGCACTGAAAATACTGATCAAAGGGAAGCTGAGGCAGTTATATCGACAGAGTCTATTCTGAACAAGCAATATTATGAGAGAAAAATTGTAAAATTACATCATGATCAAGGAGTTAATTCTCCAAGAGAATTCAAAATCCTAAATGAGTATGCACCTACTGCAAAGGAGTGTCAAAATGCTTGAAACACAAATTGGTAGAACTGAAAGAAGAAATAGACAGATATGTAATTATAGTTTGTGATTCACTTTCTTTCCTTAATTAATAGAACAAATGAGAATAAAATTAATAGAATGTGGAAAACCTGAATAACACTATAAGCCACCTTTAACTTAAAGATAATATAGAATATTTTACCCAACAGCAGATTCTTTTAAAGTGTATTTAGGCATTCACTTAGATCGTTCATATTCAGGGACATAATTAAAAAAAAAACGAACATTAAAAGTGCCAATAATGAAAGGTACTGTTTCAATAATTGCCAATATAAATGAATCAAACAAAATGCATATAAACATAGAGATTTTATTTTATTTTTCTTTCATTAAAAAGATTTCCAGTTTTCTTTGTATTACCAATTGCAATATGATGAAAAGGATAAGTTTAGATTTACCTAACATCATGATTAATATTGACTAAAAAATAATAACATGAACTCTGATTTTTAAAAATGTTTCTTTCTAAAAAATTGTGGAGTATGCAATAAAAGCAGAAAACTCTCTTCTCCCATCTTATTTAAAATCACTCACATTCCCAAGTTAATTACTGTCAGTAGAGGGTTGCACATGTGTGAATTTTTTCATAAATTAATCTATGTAATATTTGAGATGGATGGTGTAAAATTCAGTATTATGACATCTTTTCTTTTTCTATTAGTTATACATGTTAGAGAAATTTCTTGGCTAGAACACATATAACTACTTAAATATTTTGAACAAGTATTTAGTATTTCTTAGGATAAAGGTTCCTTGTTTATTTAACCGCAAATCTTTGGATGATGGTTTCCGGTTTTCTGCTATTACCAATTATTACACTGGAGAGGCTTATCCTTACTTCCTCGTGTTCAGTTGCAAATAATTTTATTTGAGACATTACGAGACATGGAATTCCGGGGTCAGATATTTATTCAGTTACATTTTTAATATACGTGTCCAATTGTCCTCCCCACCAAAAAAAAAAAAAAAACTGTACCATTATGTCTTTTTCCAATAATCTGTGAATGTCTATTTCTCCTGACTCCAGTCAACTGTGAAATCATCAGTTTGGAACATAATGTTAGAGGATGTCTCATGGGCAAATCAGAACATTTAGAGTTGTACCGAAACTTAAAGGCTTGATCTTACTTGCCACTATTACAAACTGTGCTAATGATTCTTAAAAGAGAGAAAAGGTTTGAAGATCAAGTAAGCAATGTAAGGACTTTGAGCCATTAGCGGTGTTAAGGCTGAATTTTATCTTTTTTATTCATGCATTTTGTCAGTGGTAAAATTGCTTAGAAAATGTGTAAATTGTAGCTGACACAATTAATTATATGAATAAAAAATCATCAAATTGTTTTACTACTGACATGTAGATCATAAATTATTATTTATATACATAGGAAATATATATTAAAATTAATAAAATTATTTGTATACATATTGCAGTTATTCTTTATGGCAATAGAAAGTATCATCCTTGAAGCATTTGATCCCTTCATGTCATGTTAAAGAATCTCATTCATCTTTTGTTTTAAGTAGAGTTAACTGAAAGTCTGGCTGGCGGTTTTGTGCCCAAATAAGGGCCCTCAGTTCATGTATCAGAATCTATCTTGAATACCTTGAGCTACACTGACATTGCTACTTGAGCCACACAGATAATATTATGTAAATAACAGTGCGCTGAAACTAGTTTTGCTTTTGAGTGGTTGTGGGTGGTAGAGAAATGATGTGCAATCTGTCAGTTTTCTAAGTTTAAAAAATACTGTTCCGATTTACTAAAGGTCCCTCTGCCAAAAACTCTCAGTTAAATAAATGACTTGGAGAAAAAAAATTAACATTAATTGTCAAAAGTATTGCTTTGCCTTAACATTAAAAGGGAATCCAAATTATGAGGAAATGAAAAAAAGGCTCAAAATCTGTTTTTGTGAGGATGTTTCAAAAAGGCGATGTTGTAGTGGCCCTAAATTTTGTATGGTACCATATCGTTGTTATAGCATACAAATGGCAACATCATAATGAAACTATGAATGATCATTTGAAGGTGGGGGTAGAGCATATTTGGAAGCGTTCCTGGTGAGTTTTTAGTCTGGGCGCTGCCACTGTGCTTGGCCTTCTGCAGTACTCTCTGTGTCTGTGCAAGTGGTTCATATTTCAAGCCTGGGTTTGAGTCACTCAGCAATGGCAACCTAACCCTTTGTCCCTCAAGGCCTTGGCTGTTGTCTTTTGCCCCGAAACACCCAGTTCTTTCCAGGATTTCAAGCTCATAATTTGAGGAAAAGAAATATACATGTTTCTCAAAAATAATGCAGAAGACTGACAGAATAATAAACGTGTTGTGAGAAATGTAATTTGGAATGCTCAGGTTTCATTATACACATATGCCTAGGGATGGAAAGAAACACAGATTCAGCAATTCATTTGATATAAGTGTTTTTTATAAGAGAAAAACTATAAATATCTATATGCCTCTGATTGTTGTTTAGAAAAAGTAATTTATTTCAATTCTGAAATCATTTTTAAGAAAAAAAGAAAAGAATTCAAAACCTATTAATTCTATAACAAAAATTTATTTATCTAGATCACAATGTCACTTCATTTGCAGAAATTGTTTAGTGAATTGCATTGAAGAAACAATGATTTTATTTTGCTTTTCCATGCAATTTATTGATATTGGCTTACATTAAACTTGATAATGATATCACATTTCTTACATATTAATACTATCAAATAGATTCAAAATGACCAGTAATTTTAGTGCACTTTTAATCTATGTGTTCTCATATTTCTATTTCATAAGCTGTCTGTGGATACAATGATATATATGTATGAGAATTGTTCTCCTATGTGATGGTTACAGTGTGTGTACTGAGGAGGTGCTGTGTTCACATCACAACTGAAGTAGGCAGACAATAGTTCATATAATACACAGCAAGATCAGAGGAAACCTAGGGTTAAATTAGTTGTTGGAAATCTGTTTCTTCATTTATAGCAGATGGAAGCGGAGTCTTCCCTAAAATTCCCCCAATCAGCTTAAACATTCAGTATAAAATCCTAATGTATGTATAAGATGTTCTAGATTTTAAACAGTGATTTGCTTTTATTTATTTCACTAGTCATGGCAATAGGGATTTGGAGTTGGATGAACATAAGATGCCAAATATATTATTTTGCATACATGCTAAAATATTCATAATGCAAAGTTTTTTGCTTTGTGTTTTGTTGTGTGTGTGTTTGTGTGCATGTTTTTTGAAGCATATGTTCCCAAAATGTGTGATATGCTTACTTGGATGAAGTAAACCATAAAATACAATGAGACTATTTTATATCAAAACTTTTTTGCTATCAAGTACCACTCTAGCCTACAGAAACAACAGCTCTAGCTGAAACAAACCCAAACAAATAAAAAAAGAGGAAAATAATGTAAAACATAAAGCCCAAGAGCTCAGCAGATGCGCTTTCATTTTCCATATTCCCATCCTGCTATGATTTACATTTGAATTTAATTTCTAATTTTACTGAGTGACATGAAATCTAATTAGATCCTCCTAATACCAAAGAATTGTCAACTGTATTAACACTATGACTTTATCTAGTTGAAAACATAAAGGTTTACCAAAAAAGTTTACAAAACATAAAGGATTGAAAACAAAAGATTTACAAAAGTCTTATGTGATGAACAAATACGTTCAATTTTTAATAAAAGAATGTTTTTTGCATTTGAACACATAATATGTGAACAACTGGAACATCTTAGAATTAGATTTATTAAAATGTAGTATACCATTTTATTAAATTATAAAAAAAACATTTTTCAGTGATGAGTAAGGAGATAAGACATGGTATGAAAATATAAAGCAATGTGATCTTTAAAACTCATAAGAATAATTGTTCATGAGCTTTGATAAAGAATAGTTACACAGTGAAAGGACATCACATGACAGCTTTAGAAACTATTTTAATAAAGTGTATACAATGTTTATTAAAAGCACATAAGTATGTTTGAAGATATAACTAAAAGAGTACTAGTAATTCTGGAAAGATGGTGAAAAATAGCAGCACAGATCTCCATGCATGAAAGAGACAGAAAAATCCAATACATAGCATTATTAACAAAGCCAAAGATGACAAGAAAAATCCCCATGGAACCCATAATTAGAGGAGGTTGTGACGAATCACCAACTACAAGATGTCAATATCAGAAAATCTATAGTCTTAGCAAAATAATTGATTTGGTTTAAAAATCAATCAGGAGTTTCTTTCCTTCCTACCTATCTTCCTGCCTTCTTCCTTCTCTTCTTTCATTTCTTCCTTCGGTTTTAGAAATAAACTTTTTAGTTGATTTAAAGAAACATTTGAAAACAATACTGAATGTTATTATGTACCCCGCACCCAGGTTTCCTTATTATTGACATCTTACGCTGGTATAGTACATTTGGCATAATTGATGAGCCAATATCGATGCATTATGATTAACTTAAAACCATAGTTTATTCAGATTTCCTTAGTTTTTAATCCAATGTCCTTTTGCTGTTCCAGAATTGCATCCAGGATACCACATTACATTTATTCATCCTGTCTTTTTAGGATCCTCTTGGCTGTAAGGGTTCCCCAGACTTTTCTTGTTTCTGACAACCTTGAGAGTTGTGAGGAGTACTGGTCAGGGATTTTGTAAAATGACTTTCTATTGGAACTTTTTAGTTTTTTTCTATTCATAATTTGGAATATGTTGTTTGGAAGGAGGACCACAGACACAAATGCCATTTCATCACTTCGTATCAGGAGCACATGCATTACATCACTGTTGATGTTAACCTTGATCCCCTGGCTAGGGTAGAGTTCATCATCTTTCTTCATGGAAATTACTATTTTTTCTCCTTTCCAGGCTGTAGTCGTGGGAAGGAAGTCCCTAGGCACAGCCCATTCTTAAGGACTAGAGAGTTACACTCCATGCTCTTGATGACAGAGAATGTACATAAATTAGTTGGAATTCTTACGCATGGAAGATTTGACTACCTCCTTCATTTATTTCTCTATTAAATCATCTATGTCAGTATGGACTCACAGATATTTACTTTATACTTTTAATTATAAACCAGTACTAATTTATTGATTTTTGTGGCTCAAAGTGTCCCCCTTTTCACCAGTGGAACTGTCTCAGTTGGCTCCTATGTTCCATTTTTTGAGAACTTCCTTCCACAACAAGCTGCAGGCTCATCTTGTATATTTTTGGCCCTAGTCTTATAAATAGCCACTTTCCCCAGAAGTCCTGTTTCTCTTTTTTAGGGAATAGTATCAGAAATCAAGTCCTGGAAATACTGATGCTTGTTTCTATTGAGATGTCATTGCTCCCAAGCCCTTTCCATTGGCAGAGCAAAGAACTATACGTGTGTATGCTAAGTATATGTAACCATCTTGGATCTATATTAAGATAAATATGAGTTTATACTGACGTCTCCAACTCTAATCCATTATTACCAGTTATCTATTATTATCATACATTATTATTATCCATTATTATCATCCTAGTCTCCTCCTCTTGTCAGTAAAATCCCCTTGCAACAGTGAGAAGGCTAGAACCCACCATCCTTCGTCCATTTAATTAATTGTTCCATTCTAGTGTACATGTGTAGCAGTAAGAGAATTGTTAGTCTATGCTCCGTGGAAAAGTACTTTATTAGCACACATAGTACTTAAACACAAATTCTTTAAGGTTTAATCTGACAGAGTCCATTCATTTCCAAAGTTATTTAAGTTCCTGTTCAGGGACTTAAGTCAGTAAGTCCCTGTTCCCCCTTCTTCCTCACTCCTGTGTAGTTGTTTCATACATTGTTATGATTGCTTTGTCACTTTCTACATTTTATCCGGGGTGCTCCCAACTTCTTACATGATTTTTAAAAATTTTGCATAAACTGAGGTTCACTCTTCTTGCTTTAAGGTTTTATGAGTTTTTACATCTTTATAATGCTTCTTTCGCTTTCTCTCTCTCTCTGTCTCTCTCTACTGCCCCTTGTCTTCTCCATTCCTCTTTTCCTTTCTTTCCTTTTTCCTTCCTATTTTACTCTCTGTCTTTCTGTCTCTCTCTCCTTCCTTCCCTCCCATCCACCTTTTCTTTCTTTTTTATAATAATATTTTTCTAGTTTATGCACTGTTAGTTTGTTAGTTTATTGAAATAAAACTATTGTTACTATTATGGAGGTAACACTAAATATTTTCTGTCTTTTGTTGTTATTTTCAACAATTTATTTTTTATCACTTCTTTATTCTTTCAGAAGAAATTATTGCTATAGAGAAGGAAGGAGACAATAGACAAAAATTTAGGGAAAATAAGACATCACATTCTGAGTTTTGGGGTAAGAATGACATATTTTGGAGAAATAAAGATCTTGTGACAGCTTACTGTTGAGCAAATACTTTTGTTTTCTGTTCAGTACCCTCTTCCTTAATACTATATTATCAATATATAAGGCTCTTCAGGATGACAAACAAGGAGGAGAGAATATGAAAAGGAAGTTGAATTTTTGATGAAAGCAATCAGGAAAAGCCAACATCCGCTAAAACCTTACTGCTACCACAAGACAACTTCGTAGGGGAGGGACAAAATGTTAAGAGTCCAAAGGAAAATGTGGATTTTGGAGTTGAGGGTGTTTCATGCCGAATTGCCTTTAGGAAGCAGTGAACCCGGAGAGACCTCTGACCTCTAAAGAATAGGACACAGTAGTCCTGGCTGCCTTGGGATAAAGTTGTGCTAGTATCTGGGATGTACTATGTAAGTTCATTAATGCAGTTTACTCTTACCTGACACAAAAATGCCACCAGATCTTGCAGAGGAGAACACAGAATAGGCAGGACAAGAAGGGCTGGATGCAAGCTACAAAGGGGGACATATTTGGTGGATGGCAATGTTGAGGGAAGCATACAGATGAGGCCACACCACAAAATTGTGTATTTCAGTGAAATGTTGCTCACCAGGCAGACAGCCATCCCCACTGGTAAGGTCCAAGCTCAGGTTGAGTTAATTAAAGGTTCTAGAAGAAGGGTCAATTTGAAAAAGAATGGAAGATAGTGAAAGTACTGAATCCTCAAATTCACTGTGTTTAATATAGCATAATAATTTAATTCAAAGGAGTCTACTTGGAAGACATTAAATTAGTTTCTATTATCAAAATGAGGATTTTTGATACAAATTAAGTCAAGTTATATGAAAATAAGTTACATGTCTGCACATCTGAATTTCAGGTCTGTGAAAGTCATGCCTCTACCCTCTACTCTGTCTTCAATAATGAAATGGTTCAATGTTTGCTTTAAGTCCTGCCACATAAATTCATTTTTATGGTGAGCTTGCTTCCCTTCTGTATTCTTTGCTAAATGCTGACTAGATGTTTTTCCTTTTAACCTTATAAAATATTATCTCTCCAATTTCAGTGTTCTTTGTGTGTCTATGTACTATGCAGTAATATTTCTTTGTCACATTGTGGCCAAGAGAGAGACTAAATCACATTATCTTTGACAGAGAAAATCACTTCCTTATTAAGGTTAGATCTGAAAATGGATCCCTACGGTGCAGCCAGGGCTCCTCCTCCTGTAGAAAGGTATAGCTCTTTAACCAGTTTCTACCCATTTCTGTAGCCATCAATATTCTAATTTAACAGATAACTGAGCAAACTTTCCACTTGTTTGAATGACTAATATGTTTTATTTCCACATGTAAATAGAACTGAATGTTATGTTTTAGAAGATGGAGACTCTTTAGATAAGCTGTCACATGTGTTCTATTCAAATAACTTTTAACTACGTTGCAAAAATAAGAAAGAAAAAGTGACAGAATCTAAATATTTCAAATTTATAATACACAACTTTCAATTTGTTGAAATTAAATAAACATCTTTATGGCTGGAAGGTTGAATTTATAAGTAAAAATTATAGAAAAAAATTGACCAAAGCATATCAATTTAAGAAGCCTATTGGAAAACACAGACTAAGTCCATTAAAATCCTAATGGGAAATCTCAAAATCTAGAAAAAATAATTCATAATGCCTTCATTTGCTGGTGATATTGCTACAAAATAAAGTTTATACTAAATCCAAACATTAGAATGAAACTTTCTGTATTATTTTCAATTTTTTATAAAAGAACAGGAAACAATATATAAATAGATGACTGTGTGTGATCCTAACTCAAACTTTAAAAGAATGAAACTTCATTTTTTTTATTGATACAATTTTGGGCCAACATACCCTTATATATTTTTTTGATATTTATGGAAAACTATATTCTATGTTTATTATGATATACTAGAGCCTTTTAATCATGCATTCAACCTGTGGCCTCCTTTGTCATTAAAGTTACCTTTTAAATGATCTCATGAAGTACTTCTGAGGAAAAAAACACTAATTTTTTCCTATATGTTACAAAGCTTGGGATATTTATTTTCCACACAACATAAAGAAGACCAGCCTTCAATATTATTCCAAATGAAGACTATGTTAAATCTAAACAATGGATTAAAGTACTTTTAATAAAGCCTCAATGATAATAAGTAGTAAGGACAATACAAAATAATTTAAAATTATCATAGAAGCATATGGAATTTTAAGCTCCATTTCAAAGCACTTTAATTTTTATTTCATTCTGCATTTAAAATGGCAGAGGCAGCTTGGTGCCCACCTATGCTACTACAATTAGAAGTAATCTGAGTAAATGGGATATGCCTATGATACTGGACCAGAATGATCCTAGGACCTAGGGGAAATAAATAGACTTTCTGTCCTCTACTCCAAGGAATGACCATGCCTTGCATAGCTGACAGCAGGATCATCCATCCCTTCATGGGAAAACTGACACAGACTTAATGAATTCTAATATGCCCATAGGGTCCCA
>CAUYSK010055752.1:0-16818 GCA_963575035.1 Avahi laniger | reverse complement strand
GCTCACAGCAACCTCAAACTCCTGGGCTCAAGCAAGCAATCCTTCTGCCTCAGCCTCCCAAGTAGCTGGGACTACAGGCATGCGCCACCATGCCCGGCTAATTTTTTCTATATATTTTTAGTTGTCCAGATAATTTCTTTCTATTTTTTTTAGTAGAGACAGGGTCTCGCTCTTGCTCAGGCTGGTCTTGAACTCCTGAGCTCAAACAATCCACCCGCCTCGGCCTCCCAGAGAGCTAGGATTACAGTGTCCTCAGGGTTTTGAAAATGCACCCCTGCTCAGCCAGGTGGGGCCTGGCCACATCTCCTTTGATTGCATAGTGCGTTTCCTGGAGGTGATATTTTCTCTTTTTTAGTTGCTCTCTGTCCTCAGGAACGTGACTTCCTCACACTGGCCAGCAATGTCAGCACGTTTGGAGCTAGTTAAAATCCCGCCTCCCTGTTGGCCTGTGGCCGGCCCAACAAGGCAGCTCCTGTCTGGCCTGGGCTGTTCCTGTCCGCCCCGTCCCCTGCTGCAGGCCGGAACGTGGGACCAGCGGCCTCACGGGACGTGGTTAACGGGGCACAGTGGTGCCAGGGGCGCTCTTCCTTCCTGTCCCCGTGAGCTGCCCTCGGCCTGGAGCTCTGTTGTCCCTGCTCCACGTCTCAGCTTTGCCAGTGCCAGGCCTGACTGTGAGAAAGTAGGAATGCAAGTGACCTGGTTCCTGGGGCTTCAAAACCAGTATATCGTTCAGGCCCATGTCACCTTCTAGCGTTGCAAAGGGATGCCTGAGTCCACAGTGGCCTCGCCTTCCGTCAGCTGAGTTGTAGCTGACAGTGCTGGGCCTCCCTAGTGGACATTGACCCTGACCTCTGCCCTTGAGGCTGCTGGCCTTAGCGTTTCCTGGCACGCACTCTGCGTTTCCGGCCTGGCTGTTTGGGGGAACACGGAGAGGCCCATTGGAAAGGTCTCCCGTGACCCTGGGCTGAGTCCCTGCACAGCCAGCCAAGGCTGGCGGGGAGAAAAGCGTTTCTCCACAGGCTGAGTTGCCCTCAGGCTGTGGAAGGGGCTCCCTTTCCCAGGAGGGGGCTGCCCACATGCTGGCACGGCCTTCCTCCAGCCCTGCGGGACAGTCTTCCATTGGAGACTGGAACAGCTTGGTGGCCGATGAGGCTGATTCCCTGAGCATCCTGCAGAATCCCAAGCTCACGTCTTTCACTCTTTCCAGAATCCTCATGGAAACACATTTAAGGGAAATTAAACTGGAAAATGCAAAAGATACTTCAGTCGAGTGGCCCAGTATGAGCAGATCCGGGCCTGTATACGCTGTCCCCATCTCAGGAGATGAGTCGGGCAGAGCTCACCTGGAAGCCAGGGGGAGGGTGTATTTCTAACACCTTTTTTTTTTTTTTTAATTTCAAAATTTGAAGGGGGTACAAATGTTTTTGTTACATGGATTACTTCTATAATGCCTAAGTCATGGCTGTAAGTGTGCCTGTCACCAAATAGTGTTCATTGTACCTGTTAGGTAGGTTTTTGTCCCTCTCCTCCTCCCCTCCCCCTTCTTGATTTCCAATGACTTCTCTCTGTGCCCCCGATTAGCTTCAGATTACTAGAGAGTACATGCGGTGTTTGTTTTTCTGTTCCTGAGATACTTCACTTCTGCTAATGGTCTCCAGTTCGCTCCAAGTTGCTGTGAACGACATTAATCATTTCTCTTCATGGCTGAGTAAGCAACTGTGGGGACGAATCGTCACGCCTTGACGTTCAGAACGATTGTGGGCTGGGGGCATTTTTTAAGCTGCATCGGTGTCTGGAATGAGTCCAGATCTCTAAATTACCAGATAATTCTTGGAGGTAGATCACGCTAACAAAGCCAGTGTTCACGGTGCGGTGAAGTCCCCCATCCCCCGTGAGAGGTGGCCGCGGATGGTGAGGACGGCAGGTGGGGAGCGACACCCCTTCCCTGGCACGCTCACCCTCACTTCTCTGGCTCGTGGGCCTCCTGCAGGCGGTTTGACCTGTGGGCGAGCACCTCGGAATTTGGTGGTCAACCCGTTGAAGAAATGGATTTGGATCTATTGGACCTGAACCCCAGAATTATCGCTGCAATTAAGAAAGGTATATTTGTTTATATTTATATAAAGTAGTAACGTGATGTAAGACATGTGGGTGTAACGCAAGTTAACAAAACGTTGGCTGTCCACGCCTGGGCCTGCTTTCCTTTGCTGACACTTCCCCGCAGGTCACCTGGTCCTGCTTGCACCAGTGCTGGGACATGCTGCGGGTTTTCCAGTTGTGTTTCTGTTGTCTAAAGTTAATTTGATTTTTATCAAAGTAATAGGTGCATATTGTCTAAAAAGTGAAATGGAATCACTTAAGACTCTTTTAGCGCTTTTAGTGATTTAAAAATACTTACCTGTGGGCTCCTCAATACTGCGCTTATATTCCCGTGTTTGATGGTTGGCGCTACTGATACCCGTGGGCTGCCTCTGCCCCCACAGGACGCAGCTGGGGTCATGTCAGGGGTGTGACTGAGCCCTTGGCGAGCCTGGCGTGGTGGGGGCGGGGAACTTTTCGCCCAGAGTTAGTAGTTGCCTCTTCGTCTTCTGCCAAGTGTTCCGTGTAGTTCACACGGATTTCCCCACATCCTCCAGTGGGCCCGTGTGGCACCGCTGGCCCTTCCCCAGATGCTCACCTGCCCTGGTGTCTTCCTGCTGCTCCATCCAGGCCCCACCCTGGCCCCGCTGCAGGCCATTGTCCTCACTCTCCCCACCTCCTGGGGACGCCAGAACACTAGGGGAGCGCG
Source organism: Avahi laniger (assembly GCA_963575035.1). Lineage (NCBI taxonomy): Eukaryota > Metazoa > Chordata > Mammalia > Primates > Indriidae > Avahi > Avahi laniger. Next base: position 14,030 of record CAUYSK010055752.1, on the reverse strand, counting down.
GAACCCTGAGTACGGGTGCAGGCAGGTGCAGCGGGGGCCGGGCAGGGGCGCTGTGCCGCTCCTCCACCCTTGGCCGTTGTTTTTTATCCTCCTGTTTGCAGCCTCTGGATCACAGCGTGGCTGCCACACTGCAGACACCATGCCTGCAACCCGGGACAGAGAAGGGGCACGGGCTCTGCCAGGGACTCCTTTTTCACCTGTGTCTCTTCTCAGAAAATGAATTTTTTCCAGAAGCTCTCCAGACCTCCGGCTGTGAAGGGGGCTGGGCCTTGAGGCTCGACAGGGGGAGCCGTCTTGCCACAGACCCGTCCCAGGCCAAGCCCTTGGCCGCCCTGACAGACCCTGCCTCCCACACAGCTTTTCCCGTGAACACGCTTTGTTCACTCCACAGCTCCCGCCTGAGCCTTTACTCTCACCCTTTCCTCACCTGACGTTTCTGTGTAGCTTCTTCAAAGAGCTTGTCAGTGGTCATGTTTTGTTTCCTTTTGTCCAGTCCGACACTGTCTTAACTGGCGCCTCTGTCGCCTCCTGGGGGATTTCCGACAGGTCTGGGTTTGGACACCACCTCACGTCCTAGGGTGCCCTGCGTTCTCTCTCCCCACCTTCTGGATTGCTTGGATGTATTTGTAACATTTGTTTTTCTTTCTACTAGTTTGAAATTAGAAGTGATATACTTATCCAGGCCCAAAATTAATTTATTTACCTGCCTGTCAAAATAGCAGTCCTAAGGACCTTCGACCTCTGCCTCTGAGCTGCCGCCCCACTGACCCCATGTGTCCCCTCCGCTGCCCCCAGCACCCCACGGCAGCGTTTGTGCAGACCCCGGGCAGGCGCCCTCGCCACGGCTCAGCCTCCGGCCTTGCCGGGCCGTGGGTGGGCGGCGGAACCCTCTGCGCTGGTGTCGCGGTGCTCTTACGAAGCACCTGTCCTTGCTGTGCTGCTTTGTGCCACTGGAGTCTTCCCTGAACCCCGTCTGTGATTTCAGCCAGACTGAGGTCGGTGAAGGAGGTCCTGCACTTCTCTGGACCAGACCTGCAGAGAGTGACCGCCCTGTCCAGCCTCGACGTCCGGCACGTGCTGAGAGCGGCCTCCTTACACCTGCGGGGAGGCAGCGTCCTCACAGGTGGGCATGAGCATGTCAGTGCTGGCCAGTGGCCTGGGGCTTTGCTGCCATGGGGTGTGTCATCGTACTCCACGCGCTGCAGGGTGTGGGCTGCGTCCACCTAAGGAACGACCTCGCTGTGCAGGAGTTCTGGTCTCACTTGTATTCTTCCACGGGCCATGGTCACAGTGTCAGATCGGAGGACGCCTTGGGTGGACACGGAAGGGCTGCAGGGCCTAGGGTCCCTTGCTCCTTGGGTCACTTTCTCGGGCCATAGGAGAAGGGATGAGGTGGGGGCGCGGGAGGCAGCTGCGCTGGCAGCCGTGGGAGCGAGAGCTCCTCCGGCCTGCCTGCAGGGGCGGAAGACAGGACAGTGGCACCCAAGGTGCAGCAGCTGGGATGGGCTCCTGGCAGAGGGACCTGCCTGTGGTCCCCCCCCCACGTGCAGGAAACCCGAGTCTCAGCTGTCCTGGCAGGCGGCCCCCAGGCCTGCAGGTGAGGGAGGGGTGGCCATTTCCCTTGTCAGGGAGTCCGGGCTGCTGGCTCCCAGCGACCCCTGGCCAGGCAGGGTTTGCATCTCAAGCCTGAGCAGGCCCTGCGTGGCAGCATGGGGTCCGCCCACCCTGGCAGGTGGCTCAGTGGTCCCTAGGGTCCTGTGGATCATCTTAAACCTGGGACTGCGGCAGTTGGCCAGCACCCACGGCCCCCTCTGCTCAGCAGTCTGGACGGGGCTCCTGGCCACTACCACTGTCCCGTGTCTGCTCCTCTTGGGGCGGGGCTCGAGCAGCGCATGGGTCTGGCCCTCCTGGCCCAGTGAGCCCCCGCGTCCGTCAGCTCAGCTGGCACCACGTGTCCCACCTGGAGCCTCGCCCCAGGAGTCCTGGTGTCACAGAGGAGGAGGCATCAGATGGCTTCTCCAAGGCCCTGCTGCCAAGAGGCTGTGACCAGAGTTAGGCTGTGGCACCCAGAGGGGCCATAGCTGTGCCGCCTGCCGCAGGCTCTGCCTTCCGCGTGGATTTTATGTTTTACATCATTGATATCTGGGCCAGTTTAAAGTCTACTCAAAACTGTTAACCAACCCTGGGACCATCACAGTTTGAGATTATCCTCTTGGACTGGCAGCCCCAGGTCCCTCTGGAAGCAGCTGGCAGAAGGCTTCCAGCTCTGACTCTGACCCTCCGAGGCACATGCGTCCTTCCTTGGGAGAACGTGCAGGCAGATTGTTCCCTGGCGATTGCTGAGAAGTCTAAGCCTCCTCCCTGCCCTCAGCACCCTGCCCACCCCATGTGTCCACGGTCACCTGTCCCTTGGCCACACAGGGAAGGCGGCCAGCACCTCCCATAGCCCCCAGCCCGCCCACAGGCCAGGGGTCTCGGAGGATAGCCTGGCCTGACACCACCCCTGCCCCGCAGCGCTGCACCTGCACCGGCAGAAGGAGAGGTTCCCTGAGCAGCACCAGCGCCTGAGCCTGGGCTGCCCGGTCCTGGACAGGCTCCTCCGCGGCGGCCTGCCCCTGGCGGGCATCACCGAGCTGGCCGGCCGCAGCTCTGCGGGGAAGACCCAGCTGGCGCTGCAGCTCTGCCTGGCCGTGCAGTTCCCGCGGCGGCACGGAGGCCTGGAGGCTGGTGAGTGGCCGCCCCCGCCCCCCCTGGGGGCTGGAGGCCTTCTCTGGGCAGCTTCCCATCAAGGATGGATAATGCCTGCTCCCGGGCTCTTCCTGCCGTTCCCTCCTTCCTCCTTGCGGCTGCTTTGCTGCCCTCCTTCCAGAAGGGGAGGGGAGGGAGGCTGGGCGTGTGGGAGGGCAGGTGGACCCCATGGTTGTGCACTCCCGGCCCGCAGAGCCAGACGTGCGGGAGGAAGGACACAGCGTGTGTCCTTTCGGGGAGGAGTGTGGTCTGCAGCCTGGGCATGGTGGGGCTGGCCGGCCCTCGCGCTCCTGGACCAGGCACTCTCGCGGCCCAGGGGAGGTTTCCAAAGCCCAGCTGCTCGGGTCTCTCAAGGGTTCAAAATTCAAGAAGTTTTTCAAGATGTGAGCCACAAGCAGAGTGAACATGTTTCTTAGTAGCTCCTTAGTTTTTATAAAACTTGGTGGTGTTGCCACGGGATTCCCATCTCGCTCTTGAACTCTGAACAGAGTTTCAGCTGGGAGAGCTTCATGGCTGTCCTCGTTTTTCGGTTTTTTTAGTTGAGATGTAATTCACATACCATAAAAATTCACTCTTAAAATGTACAGTTCAGTGGTTTTGAGCATATTCATAAGGTTGTACAGCCACCACCACTATCCAATTCCAGAACATTTTCATCATCCCAGAAAGAAGCCCCTACCCACTGGCACACACTCCCCCTCTTCCTGGCAGCGACCCCTGTACTTCCTGTCTCTACTGACATTTCACATAAGTGGGATCAGACAGTATTACTGTGACCTTTTGTGACTGGCTCCTTCCACTTGGCATAGTGTCGCCAGGGTTCACGTAGCACGAGTCAGAACTTCACGTTTACCTGCTCAGCGGCGGGTGGGCATTCCCGTCTCCCGTTGGTGGTCGTGAGCGCCGCTGCTGTGAACATTCACATGCTGTCGTTAAGTGGACGTGCGTTTGCGCTTCTCCAGGCTTATACACATATATCTGGAGGTGGAATTGCTGGGTCATGTGGCCATTCTGTTTAACTTTTTGAGGAACTGCCAGACCCTTCCACCGCGGCTGTGCCATTTTACGTTCCCACAGCAATGGTGAAGGCTCCCATTTCTCCACATCCTCACCAACACTTGCCTTTTTATCTTAGCCACCCTAGTGGGTGTGAAATGGAATTTCATTGTAGTTTAAATTTGCATTTCCCTGGTCATTAATGCTGTGGAGCATCTTTTCTTCTGCATATTGGCCATTCATGTGTCTTCTTTGGAGAAATGTCTGTTAGATCCTTTGCCGATTTTGAGTTATAAAAATTCTTTGAATATCCTGGATACAAATTCCTTATCAGATACATGATTAGCAAATAGTCTTTCTTTGGGTTGTGTTTTCATTTTCTTGGCAGCATCCTTTGAAGCACAAACATTTTTCATTTTTATGAAATCCAATTTATTTTTCTTTGGTTACTTGTGCTTTTGGAGTTATATCTTAACTGTTGCCTAATCTAAAGTCATGAGGACTTACCCGTATATTTTCTTCTAAGAGTTTTATAGTTTTAGCTCTCATATTTGATCCATTTTGATTTAATTTTTGTTTATGGTGTGAAGTAAGGGTCCAATTTCATCCTTTCGTATATGGATATTCAATTGTCCCAACACCATTTGTTGAAAAGGTATTCTTTCCCGATGAATTGTCCTGGCATCTGTTGAAAATCGCTGCTCACAGATGGAAGGTTGTCTCAGGTGGCCCTTTGCAGCTGTGGGATTCTCAGCACATTCTGTGGTGCAGGGTCTGGCCAGGCTGGTGTGTTGCCCCAGGGGGTGTGGAGGCTCCAGGTGACTACGTCGGTCATTATTGGCTTTTCACATTGCAGCGAAGACCCAGGCTGTAGGGGAGCCTTGGAGTGGAACAGAGGGGACATCTGCTCAGTGGAGCCTTGAGGGTGTCTCTGTGTCCTGGAGGGGTGTTCCTGCAAGTCTGCTGGCCCCATGCTTCCACTTGCTCCCCTGCGCTGTGACAGGGCCAGGGCGATGGGGGAAGAAAAGGGTGTTGGGACCGAGAGACAGGGTTGGCCTGGAGAGGCAGCCACCTGGCCATTCTGGCCAGCGCCCAGAACAGGGTGGGGGTGGAGGCCCGGGCCGTGTTTCCGAGGGGCTGCCTGGCAGGCAGGGTGGCCGCAGGTGAGAGAGTGAGAACCAGCACCAGCCTGCCCCTCCTCAGGTGGAGGTGGGGACCTGGGAGGGCAGAGAGAGAAAGGCGGGAGACGTTTGCGTGGCGGCCACAGGCCTGTGTCAGATCCTCTGGGCACATGGCGCGGGCTTCCCAGGGGCCGTCTACATCTGCACGGAGGACGCCTTCCCAGACAGGCGGCTGCAGCAGCTCATCGCCGGGCAGCAGCAGCTGCGCGCGGACGTCCCCGGGGAGGTGGTCCGGAAGATCAGATTCGGCAGCCAGATCTTCGTGGAGCACGCGGCCGACGTGGTGAGTGTCCCGCTGTTTCTCCCGCGGGCACTAAGGGAAGTGTTAAAAACTCAATGACTCCCGTGAAGGCAGGTGGGGCAGACTTCGTGGGGGCCGTCGCGGTGGGTACGGGGGACACGGCGCGGCAAGTGCGGTTTCCAGCCAAGGAGCAGGGCGGGCGCAGTGGCGGGAAATTCCTCACCCAGAACGGCAGGCGCGGGGGCTCTGGCTGGAGGCGGGGGAATCAGACGCCCCTGGGGGCGGAGAACCCGGTCAGACCCGAAGCGTGGCTTGCAAAACGGACTTGGCGGCGTTCCTTGCCGAGCCTGGACTTGCGAGGATGCGCAGGGCGGGCCCGGCGCTGTGACTGCGGTTCGGCGCAGCAGAGCGCCGGGGTCGTGGCCAGAGGTGCCCGTGGGCCCGGCAGGAGCGCGCGGCGGGAGCGTCACGCCCTCGAGTGAGGGTGCCCCGTATTCAGGTCAACGCTACCGGTACCTGAAGTTCAGATTTACCTGGCGCCGCGCGTCGTCTGCCAGCCCTCGCCGGGAAGAGACCCAGGAATGGGCACTCGGGGCGGGGAGGCCGTGGGGAGCGTCCCTCCGGCCTCTGAGCAGGCCAGGGCTCCACACGCGTGCGGCACGGCCACCTGGCTCCCCGGGAGGGAATTGAGGGAGGGGCCCCAGCAGGGAAGGAGCGCCGGGCTCCTCCCCACCGCCGGGAAGCAGCCGAAAGGATTCCAAAGGAAAATGCGAAGTGCGGGAATGACCCGCACACGGGAAGTAAATGATCAAGTGGCGCCGCGTGCGTGGGGAGCGCCCACCGCCGCCAACCTGGGGGCTCCTGCCTGGGCCTCCCCTACTTTTAAGAGTGGTTGTAACTTTAAGCTGAGTAAAGCATAAAGCATATAAACTTTTAATTTAAAAAAAATTTACAATAAAATACATTATCACACACAATGCGGGGGAGTGGCCCTCGGAGGCCCAGCAGGTCTGGGACAGACACCGGCCTCGCTCCAGGTCCCCTGCTGCAGTGGCTGAGGGTGGCGCCCACACGCACGTGGGCGGGGACAGGTGGCGTCAGGGCTGCAGGCTCCAGCCAGAGGCCCTCCCAGCCTCGCCCTGGCTGCCCCGGGGCAGCTCCGGGGCCTGCACAGCAGCTTCGTCCTGGAGCAGGCCAGGCACGGGTCACTGCAAGAGAAGGCCAAGGTCAGGACAGGCCGCAGGGACCCCGCAGCAGTGTTCCTAAATCTTGTTCTGGAACCAGCTCTCTGGGGACGCCCCCCGCACAACCTGCCTAGAAAATGGGATTGCTGAGTGCACGCCTCCCTGGGTCCAAGAGGTCGTGCGGGACCCACACGTCCTCAGTGTCTACTCCCTGGAACGCCAGGGGTCTGCACCTGAAAGCGGGGAGGCGGTGGGTACGGACACAGAGCCCTTGCTTCTGCATAAGCAGGACCTGGGCCACCCCGACCGCCTTCGGCCTCCTTGGGCCCTTGTGGCAGGACTGGGTCCTCCGAGCCAAGCCCCGCTGGAGACCCAGTGCCCGAAATCCCTCCCTGGCCCCGCGGGCCCACTCTGCCTGCCTCGCAGGATGTAGGGGGCACAGAGCTCACGTTAGCAGAAGCGTCTTCTAGGCTGCTACTGCCGCTGTCATTCTCCGCAAAGAGAGGCTCAGCTGGGGACGCCCTAGAGATGAAGCAGACACGTTTCAGTTGCGGGTGGCAGCACACCCTCCACCGTCTCCAGAGTTTCAGACACGCGGCCAGCGCTCGCTGCAGGCCCTGCACTCAAAGGGCAGCGTGGGAGCCCCTCACCCACCCTAGTCTGTCCCCAGGCCTACCCAGCCCCCATCTGTGGCCACAGAGCAACTGGCAAGGCCCGAGAGGACTGAATCCTGCCCAGTTTGGTGCCCAGGAGCAGCTGTCCGACCTCCCACATGCCCCTTCCCCACCGCCTCAGCAGCCTCAAGCTCTGCTGGAGCCCTACAGGGCGCAGGGCTCCAAAAGGGAGGCCTGAGGACCCCTGCCCTCCTCAGGAAGTGTTTCCACCCCTCGCCAGGCCAGGGCTGCTTAGGACACAGGGCTGAGGCCTTGGGGAAAGGGAGGGGCTGGCCCTGGGTGTCTCCATGGCAGCCCACCTGGGTGCAGCCTGGCCCCTGCACACTTGGGGCACTGCCCCGCCCCGCTCCAGAAGCAGGCCATCCTGACTGGCCTGGGTGACAGCCTGAAGGGCATCTGGCCCCCTCTTGCTGAGTGGCCAGGCAGGGCAAGATCTAGAGCTGCCTGATGAGGGCACCACCCGGTTGCCCCAGACACTCACAGGTTGGCCTTAGAGATGCGGCTGAGTCCAAGTGGTCTCAGCACCTGGTGTGGGGCCACTGAAGGAGGGGACTGGCCACTGTGTGACCCGAAGAGGGACAAGGGGGCAGACCGCAGCATAAGGTGAGGAGGGGCCACATCCCCAAGAACGCAAAGAGGGCTGCAGCGGTGGGCCACCAGCACAGAACTGGGCTCGGTGCAGCGCTGGCCCCAGCTGGGCAGGAAGCAGCAGGCAGGGCTGTGTTGGAAGGCTGAGGGCCACAGTGGGGTGACTGCTGTCCCCTCGTGCCACAGGACACCTTGTTGGAGTGTGTGAGTGAGAAGGTCCCCATCCTGCTGTCTCGGGGCATGGCGCGCCTGGTGGTCATCGATTCGGTGGCAGCTCCATTCCGCTGTGAATTTGACGGCCAGGCCTCAGCCCCCAGGGCCAGGCGTCTGCAGTTGCTGGGGGCCACACTGCGCCGGCTGAGCCACACCTTCCGGAGCCCTGTGCTGTGCGTCAACCAGGTGGGCCGGGCAAGGACCCAGGGGAAGCAGAGCCAGCATGGGTGGTGGCAGCTTGTGCCTTCCTGTGTTAATAGCTCGGGAACGTCAGGAAAACCCTCAGCTGCTGTAGCTGACCCAGATTTGGATCTTCTAGGTGACGGAGGTGGTGCGGGAGCCGGCTACTGCGCCCAGGCCACCGGGGTGAGTGTGGCTGCATCTCGGGTGCACCTCAGTGCGCGGGTGCGAGGCTGCCAGGCGTCCTCTGCATCGGGCCTGTTCTGTTTCTCAGCTCCTGGGACGAGCGCGTCTGTCCAGCCCTCGGCATCACTTGGGCCGACCAGCTCCTCGTGAGACTGATGGCAGACCGGCTCCGGGACGAGGAGGCCACCCTTGGCCCGACTGGCCGGACCCTACGAGTGCTCTTTGCCCCCCACCTGCCCTCCTCCTCGTGTTCCTACACGGTCAACGCGGAGGGAGTGCGAGGGACACCTGGGACCGAGTGCCACTGACACGGTGGTGGCTACAGAACAGCCTGGCCAAGCCTGAGACTCCCCAACTGGCAGAGGGTGCCTGGGCCTGGCATAGCCCCTAGCTCAGGCCCTCCTTCCTCACCTGGCACGGGCTGCTCTCCCCTCTGCCCGGCCTGCTGGGCCTCAGCGCTGGTTCGCGCACGGCCTAGGCGGCCCTTGGGGGTGGGTGATGCACTGGGGCCAGCAACCGGGGTGTCCTCGGTGGCTCCCTGCTGCCCCGGTTCTGCTCTCCACATTAACACCAACCAGGAGCCGGGTCAAAGCTTGTCCTGGGCCTGGGACCCTGCCCAAAGCAGGGTGGTCCTCAGTCTCCCTCCCAAAGCCCACCCTACTGCTCAGGCCACAGCCGGCTGCAGTCAGCTGGTTCCCCACGGGCAGACACCTCACCCCCAAGACCTGAGTTTAGTGCATCAAGCCGCCCTCAGGCTGCAAGTCCAGAAGGGGTGGGGGTGGGACGGACTGGACTTCCGCGTCACCCGCGTCACCCGCACCACCGACACCACCGGCCCAAGGCGCGCAGGCAGCCTCGGGGCTCTGCTGGGAAACTGCTGTGTGCAGAGAGGGTCTGATTTGTAGCCGAAGGCAGCGTCCTGCGTGTCCTCGGTGCCCCCAAGCCTGGCCCCAGGGTTCTGGACGTCAGTGCAGCCCTGGCCTGGGGCAACGCCCACCCTGGCGCGGATGCGGCAGGACGCCTGGCAGGGCCACTGCAGGCCCAGACCCACGCTTGTGGCCAGGCCTCATGCCAGCCAGAGAGCGGGGCCGTCAGCAACACATGTGGCTGCGGACGCCGGAATCTGACCAGAGACACAAGGCCCAGCGGTCACCAACGGGTGTGGCCTCTTAGGCAGGGCTGTGACCATCTCACGTGGTGCCTGGCATGGAGTAGGCCTCTAACAAATAAACGGGCTAAGTGCGTGCAGTGGCAGCGCCTGATTCTCGCTCCTTGCGGGCAATGCTCAGTAATTTATGCACACGGGCTTCAGTTCTCTTCACTGCTACTGAAGAAGGTACTATTTCCGTACCCCTGCTGTTAGGTGGGGAAACTGAGGCAGACGCTGGTGCCCCCCACCCCCACCCCCCGGCTCAGCCTTCAGGGCACTCCCCGGCGCTGGGGCTGGGGTCGGCACACTCCCACGCCGCGCAGGTGGGTCCCATCTGGGCCTGCATCCAGGGCCGGCAGCCCACGTAACACCGTCATCACATTGTCACGGCTCCCTACGGCCCCAGAAACGTTAATCGCTGGCATAAAGATGGCAAGAAGACGTTTTTGGGGTTGGATTTTTATAAAACAGTTTTTCTGCAAATGTGCAGGGACTTTACACCAGAAAATAAAACATTTTATTTTCGAAATTAAATATAAACAATTCCAAATGTTTTTCTAGGCAAATTATACCGACAATCGGAAGATAAAACTCCAGCTCCGAGACAGGTACGTTTCACAGAAGACGTGCCTGTGAGCACAGCTGGCACCTGCCCTGGGTGAGGGCCTCACCCTCCCAGCGGCGTCCCCACCACAGAGCCAGCGTGTCTGCAGGGGTCGGCCTCTAGGTCATCCCAAGAGCACGGGTCACCCCTGAGGAAGGCAGAGCAGAAGCCCACCTGGGGAGCCCTGGTCCCGCCCGGGTCCCTCGGGCCTCTCTAAGGCCCTCCCTCAGGTGCCTTCTGCTGACCTGGGAGAGCTGCGGCCCTCGGGTTATCTCCCCGCAGCATAACACACACCACCACTGACGTTCGGCCCCAGTCAGGGAACTGGCTGTCAACAGGAGGTACAGACATCTACGTGCCAGTCCTGAAACTGCTGGCCCAGCTGTGTATGGTGTTGCTAATCCAGAAAGTCAGAGCCGACTGCAGCCTTGCTTCGGTCAGTGCTGTTAAGTGCCACGTTACGGTTTTCAGGAATCTGAGCACAGGGCACACACTGCTCAAAGGAAGTGCAAATATAAACTAACTGATATTAGTTCCATATATGTAACGTGCCTTCCAAGAAAACTCCACAAAGTTATGACACTGGAAAAATCTGTTCTATGAACTGTAAACATATATCCTTAGCAATATTTAATATATTTTACCATAAATACTGAATTTCTAATAACATAATATTCCTAAGCAGCTTTCTAACCAAACAGGTTATTTTTAATTCCATAAAACCACTATCTGAATTCCTACAATGCTGTAAACACAAGACCAAGCACTGCCCTGGGCCGGCCTGTGCCTCAGAGATGCCGGGGCCCAGCGCCACCTCAGCTGCGCTGCTGGCCACAGCTCGCCAGGACGTCCACCTGGACGTCCTCTGGGCACAGTGGCTGGAGCCGGCACAGGACCCAGACGGCAGGCACCGAGGCCACCTCGGCTCTTACCCACCGCCTCTGCCGCTGGTCACGTGTACGTTTATGTGAGAAAACCGTGAAGAAACAGGTGCTGGCTCTCGACTGGGGTCCCCTCATCAGAAGGAAGCGGGAGGGATGGCCGGGCCCACACTTCTCTCTCAGGATGTCAGAATTCAGACCACCGGACTGGAAGCAGCTTAGAACCCACCTCCTTTATGTCACCCAAGTTCAAAACCCAGAACCTGCAGCCTGCCACGCAGCTCTTCCCTCTGAAACCTGAGCCTTTCTTTTCGGCCTGGCTTCGTGGAGGCCACGGAGGCCGTCTGGCTTCTCTCACCCTGAATCTGCTTCTGTTCCCACAGCGCCGCGAAGGCGACGCAAGCCGGACGCCAGGCCAGGCCCGGCCCCACCACGGCTGCGTCATCTGCTGTCGGCCGGTCGGGAGCTTGAAATGCAACCCTGTATTCAGCCCGTGTTTGTTCTTTCTGAACGCCCTTTGTCTCTCCAGAGAGAACTGTCGCTAATGGAAACGGTCCAGGTTTCAAATACTGCCTCAGCTCTCGCCTGGAGAAGAGACTTCTTGGGGGCTGGGGAAGGGAGCCCTCGGCCCTCCCGACTGTCACAAGCCACCCACAGCGCTCCTACGCTGTGATCTTTAGGGGCCACAGTATCAGTGTGGGGACACAGCTCTACCCTCTTGTTTTGGACGGCTCTCACAAGCCATAAAATTTTTCTAAACATCTCTAGAGCGCATTAAGAAAATAAATTTCTCATCTATCAGAAGCTGCAAAAATGGGAGTCAAGAGCCTCAGAAAAGGAGCCATGGCCGAAGGTGACCAACTTGGGGACAGTGTCAGCCCGATGGGGCGGCCTTAATGCCAGGCACTCGCCAGCAACAAATATCTTTTAACGAACAGCAGTTTGTCACAGGGGATGATATTAAATGACACAGAATTTTTAAGGATATTTTAAGGTCTAGCCATGTAACAAAATCCCGGGCTGCTGATTCCAGTGTCAGCCCCATGTCCATACTCGGCTGGGGGCTGTGCAGGGGCAGCCCCCGGGCCACGTGCCCCTCGGGGAGCTCCCACCCCTCCTGCCCGACGTGTGAGAAGCTGGGAGCAAATGGAAAGAGGCGCCTTCCCTGTGCCACCGCCTGTGCTGTGAAGGCAAAACGAACACCTGCCAGTTGACGGGCGCTCGGCGTTTCAGACTGATCACTGGCTGGGACTTCAGATTCTCCCTTCGAGCCCAAAGGATGCATCTTAGTGTTCCAGCTGCACACGCAGTCTCCGAGGGTTGCTCTCGTCTGGAACGAGCTGGTCATCTGTTTGCACTCCCTGACTCGCAGGCTGGCTGGTCTTACGGACTACCAAAAAATGAGGCCTTCGGGTGGATTTTCACGTTCCTGTCAAAATCCGCCCAGTGTACTTAACTCTATAAAGAATAAGCTTTTAAAAATAAAACATATATCTCCATGTGTTTGGTGTACAGGGGCCACCAGGAGAGAGAAAAACTGCAGAAAAGAGGTGGGAGTGAGACCCAGATGCTGCCAGAGAGCCACACACCCAGCGAGCATCCAAGGCCACAGACGCTGTGACTTCAGAAACAAACCCAGAAGAAGTGAAGCCCCTGGAGGAAGTGACTCATTTTCATTTCTTACGACCACTGTCCCCTAAACTTCAGGCTTTGCTACTGCAGCAGGTCAGATCACTAACGCTTATCATCTGAAAAAGATGCACTTTTAAGTTTCAGATTCTTAATGTACAGCCTTATTACAATATCAAAATTTAAAGCAGAGTTTGGCGTCACGGCAAAAAGGCAGCAGGCAGAAGGTACGACAATGTCCGTGAGCAGCGGCCGAGTCCAAACGTGCTGAAGCCAATGCCAGCGCCACATCTGCCTCCCTGGGCTGTGCCCTGCCGGGTCACACAGGTCGCAGCAGCTCTCGGTCACTAATGGAACTCTGGGGCACAGGTGCCCTGGGTCTTTTTAAAAGGAGGTGGGTGGACATCGCTATCTAGAAAAGGAAGCCCTGCCCACCGAAGAGTGAGCCTGACGCCTGCGGGCACAGCGGGAGGGCCTCCTGCTCCATCAGACTCAGGGTCCCCTACTCTGCCCGGCCCTCACTGGGCCAGGTCAGTGTGGCTGGCACTCAGAGCTCTCGAGTCTGCCAGACAATTATTTCGTTCCTGCGTGAAAAAACAAATGGAAAAATTACACTTAGCCAGTACTTCAAACGATGCCAGGTTCAAGAGATCTTAGCCTCGCAACACTAGCTGCGTAACCCAGCACACAGGTCCCAGTGGTCAAATGTGCCTGCGCAAACACCAAGACGTCAGTGTGAGACTGGGTCAGCTACAGGCCTTTGTGAAACAAAAAGACCTTTTCCTGTCATTACTGGGGGTGCCTCAAGCAAACTGCCAGCATCCTACAAGCTCTTTAGCTGCCACCCAGAGGCCTGGTGAACAGCCTCCCAAGGGTGCTGGGGAGACAGGTGGGGGCAGGGGCGGCCCGTCTGGGAGGCCCAGTACTGCCGACAGCCAGCCCACGTTTTAGTACCCGGATCTGGGCGACCGGCAGGAGACAGGAAGCTGACCACCGTCATGCACTCCAGGCACCAGCACAGGGGCAGTGACTGCCAAGTCCAGCAGCTTGAGTCTGCTCAGAGCACCTGAGAAACAGGGCAGGGCTGGCCTCGCCCCGACAGCCATACAGGTGTTGGAAGGAAGGAAAACTGAAGCTCTGTGCTGGAGAAGGGACACCAAACTCCCGCACGCGAAGGGGAAACAAACAAAACGGCGTGTTTGTGCAAGACGTGGACGGCCTGAGTAAGTGCTAAGAATTTTAGTGTCAAAGTGACGATATGTTCAGTCACTGTGTTAGTAAAGTTTTAAATAGTTTTAAAACACTGAATAGCTTAACTAGACAATGAATTAGTTATAAACTTATTAGAGGCTGAAATCATATAACTTAATCATATACATTCATAACTGGTCAAGCTTTGGTATTGCTTAACAATAAATTAATTAGGTCAGACTATTTTTTTTTTTTTTTTTTTGAGACAGAGTCTCACTTTGTTGCCCTGGTTAGAGTGAGTGCCGTGGCGTCAGCCTAGCTCACAGCAACCTCAGACTCCTGGGCTCAAGCAGTCCTACTGCCTCAGCCTCCCAAGTAGCTGGG
>CAUYSK010055750.1:0-12115 GCA_963575035.1 Avahi laniger | reverse complement strand
CAGAGTTCCTACTTCAAGGTGAGGTGATGAGTAACTCCTTGTCCCCCTACCTCCTGTCTCCCTAAGAAGAAATAAACTTATCTTCATTGATAAGGTAAAATTAGCTTTATACTTAGTTTTTTTTATTTGTTTTTTTTTGGGGTTTTTTTGAGACAGAGTCTCACTCTGTTGCCCGGGCTAAGTGCCGTGGCATCAGCCTAGCTCACAGCAACCTCAAACTCCTGGGCTCAAGCGATCCTCCTGCCTCAGCCTCCCGAGTAGCTGGGACTACAGGCATGTGCCACCATGCCCGGCTAATTTTTTGTATATATTTTTAGTTGTCCACCTGATTTCTATTTTTAATAGAGACGGGGTCTGGCTCTTGCTCAGGCTGGTCTTGAACTCTTGACCTTGAGCGATCCCCCGCCCCCCCTTGGCCTCCCAGAGTGTTAGGATTACAGGCCTGAGCCACCATGCCCAGCCCTACTTAGTTTTTTTTAAAACAACAACACATCTTATTCCACTCTTCCTACCCCAAATTAGCTGTCTGTCTGAAGTGTGTTTTGATCAACAGTTCCTTAATATTTTCATATCACTTAGACATGAAAACTAGGAGTCATCCTTGATTCCTTTTATATACAGTCAGTCAAAAAACTTTCTGGATTCTCTTTGTCTCTTTGAAGCTTGCTTTAAGCTTTACATTTCATAACACGCATGAGTTGTTAGAGGTTTTTCCCAACTTTAAAATACTATGATGACCTTTAAGATCTAAAATGACAAGTTGAAATGTGGAATTAAAGTCTTGTTGAAGAAATATTAATAATAATTTTTAAAAATACTGATCCTAGTTTAGATTCCCCTAACTAAAAAGTTCCTAAAAATTCAGAGTAGACATTTAGAACTTTGTACTTTGTGAAATCTTAGTATTAATTTTATATATAAATCACTGAATATTTATTCACACCATTTAATTGTATGATGCATCTATCTTTTTATGGAGAAAAAACTTTGTATTCTTATTGAAGAAAGAATAGTAAATTTATAGTACCATCTTAACTATTATCTGGACAACTAGGACCCTCCAGCTCCTGACATTGGAAGGACCTGATCCCAAAAGAAATAAAAATTTTTAATTAAAATGTTTCTGTTTGAAGTATTTAATGTCTGTTATTAATATTTATTTCCTTTGCAGGTAATAAATTATAAAAAAAGACTATAGTATGTAGGTGGGTCTTATGCAAATACTATAAAATTAAGAAAATATTTATTTGACAGTGAAAGGAGATGTCCAGGATAGTTTATAGGAAGCATAAATAAAGTTTTGAATACAAAACTTTTGAGGATATGACTTTTGAGGTAGGGCGGGAGATAAATTTGAGTAAATAAATCAGAAAATGTTAAGTGCCAGAATGACATTAAATTTTTTTGACCTAGCAATTTAAAAAATGAAACATTAGTAAAAACTGACATTTAAAAAATGGCTTCTTGATATTTAGGAAATCTTTTTTTTTTAATGGTAGGAAACATAGTTGCTTGAAGACTATAAAAGCTCTGGTGAGCCTTTTTCTGTAACATGACTATCCTAATTGCTGAATCTGCATAGAACTATGAAAAATAAGATTTTTAACTTCCCAAGCCTCTTTGCTTATGTTCATGAACTCCACTTGTTATGAAGCAGCTCCTGTGTTCAGTGAATACTCTGCTGTCTTTGTCTTGCTTTCTTCATAAGTTTAGCTTCAAACTGAAGATTTATTCGTTTGGCCTATTTTTAATGTTCAAGTTGCTGCATTCTACTTACTACAAAGCCAGCATGTATTATGTCTTACAGCACTCTAAATTTTTTTGAGGGTTAATAGTATGTTTTCCTTTGAGTGTCACCAGCAAAGCACCAGGGGTCAGACTGACTATCTGAAAGGAGCAAGTATTTGAAGTTTTCTTGAGGGAGAATGAGGTTTGATCGAGGATTTTAAGAATGGATAGGAATTTGACAGGGAAAATTCAGGCAGAGAGAATGACATGATCTTAAAGTTTAGAAATGGAGGCATATAAGGTGTATTCAACATAAGAGAAATGATAGAAATGTAGACTATTATTAGGGTATGGTAGGGGATATCATTGGGAAGATGGAGAAAAGATTATGGAACTCAGTGAGTTCCAGGTCATTTAGTAATATTATCTATCATTTATTGAATCCTTACTACATATTAAGTGCTGTGTTAGGCCCTTTTTGGGAAAAAAAAAAATCTCATTTAATTCTTAAAAACAACAGTCTTGTGTGGCAGATACTATCCTCTGAAGAAACTGAGGTTCAGGGAAACTCAAAATTAGATTTGAATCCCCATCTCTTTTAAAATATGCTGCCATTAAAGGCTCCTCTATGTAGTTCAGGTTGCTTTGCAGTGACCTCTAGATTTTATACAACAGGAAATTTGCAACAGTCTTGAACTTGTCTTCATAGTCTAGATGATTATGTTAGACCAGGGAAGAACCGTGATTATTAATGTGCTGAAGAACTTCAAATATAAATTCACTCTTACAGAACCATGAACTGATGCCTGAAAAAGACTGTACTTATTTTGGATAAGAAAATAACTTCTTGATATCTGAGTCTCTTTAAAACAAAATTAAAGTCTTTGAGACAAATGCTTAAAGCTGTATGTTGAAGGAGATCTTTATGATGCTTTCTAGGCCTTAAGTATCTGGCAGTTTAGGCCTGGGCCAGAAAATGTCTGGTTTTACTAATAAAATGGCTTCCTACCTTTTATCTCCTTAAATTTAGAAGTTGGTTCTTATATGTTTATTTATTTTTTTTAACCCAATGGTGGCATTATTTGTATCTTAAAAGAATGCAAAACTGAAGTATTGTTGTTGTAGTTTGGTGGGCTAATAATGTCTTTCATTGAACCACAACAATGGTAGTAACTGCTAGCATGTGAATTAAAGAATTTTAGACTTGGAGGGATGTTAGTAATTGTTTAGTAAAGTCTTATACAGGTAAGGCAAATGAAGTATTGCATTAGATGAATGTGGCTGCAGTTACTTATTCAGTTAATGCCATTAGAACTAGAATTAGAACTCTTTTTACCAAACTATACTACTTCCAATGTACATATTCTGGAGGGTATATATGTAGACTACCACCATAACAGTATATGAGTCTCTTACTGGTTATGAGGCTGGCTTACCTAAAGTAATGGTCTTAGCTGGGTGAGATATAAATGGTCACATACACAGGGGTTCCCGACCTATAGTGAGTTGTATAATTATTTCATTGTATATTACAATGTAATAATAATAGAAATAAAAGTACATAATAAATGTAATGCACTTGAACCACCCCGAAACAACCCCCCCACCCCCACTCTGTGCATGGAAAAATCATCTTCCATGAAAATGGTCCATGGTGCCAAAAAGGTTGGGAACTGCTAAATATCAGAATCTCCTAGGCTCCTTTCACAAAATACATACTTACCCCTCTTTGAAAACCATTTGGCTAAAGAGCCTGTCATATCAAGACCATCTTTAATCAGTAAGCATAGGCCCTGTGGCTAGAGAAATATGCAGAATAATTCTTGTATTTTAGAAATAGATGTCTAGTAAACATGTAGCTTAATAATATAATTAATGATAGCATCGCAGATATATATCATAAAGTTATCCTTTTCAGTGTTCACTACCTGAAGATATTTGATTCAATTATCATATATGTTCTAAAAGACTATTAATAAAAAAATTAGACTTGTGGGACCTCTTATTTTTCCACATTATCGTTTTTATGGATGTATAGACTCTCTTGTCAAGAACTGTGAAGGTTCTGAGATTTATTGCAAACTAATAAATTAGCTTACCACAGTTTGATGGATAACTGAAGGCAAGAAGATATGAGTGTCAGCGTTTTTGCACCAATTTCCTGAGCTCCAGCTACCACAGGGTGACATGAAGTGGGCTGGATGACAATTGTGCATGCATGGGGTGCATTATTAAACAGGAACTTTAACTTGATGAAGTCCAAATTTTTGCTCCAGAGAGAGACACGTTATCTTTATCTTACAAAGATATTGCCAACCAACCACCCTGGAAAAGATAGTGTGGAGCAAAGACCAGTCAGTGCCTCTGTTTGCAGGACATGAACAAATGTGAGAGACCAATAGAGAACTGTTTCCCAAAAGGAATCATTGGATTACACAAACTGGGTCATTGTTTAGTATCGATCGAAATGAAATATGTTCAAAAATTCTCAGGGTGTCAGGAATGTGACTACTGTGCATGTTGTTTATAATTCTGGAAAAATTCTGTTTGCACATTACCTGCCCTTGTAAGTATAGTATATGAAAGTTAACTTACTCAGTTTTGATGAAGGCTGTTCTGGTTACCTGAATTTTCTTTTTAAGTATTCAGATTCCCTTATGGCAAAAGGACACATCTTATTCCTTTGTCTCTTCTCTTCCTGTTTTTAGCTCAAAACATTTATCCTTTGTATTGTTTTAATTTTAGCAAATACTTAACAGGGTGCCTATCATGGGCCAGATTCTCTATGCTAGCTGTGTATATAGATACAAAAGATTGTGTGTTCATTTATTCAGAGTTATATGCCAGGCACTTTTATTTTTATTTAATCACACTAACTGTGCCATTTGAGGGAAGGAGGCACAGGGTAGGTTAAAGGTTAGAAGAGTGTGCCTAGGAGAGTGAATACTCTGTGCAAAGGATTTGAAGAAGATGGGATAGGCAGAAAAGAGCATCTCAAGAGGAGCAATATATGTGAAGATTAAGGTTCAGAAGAGAGAAGGAATGTGGGTTGTGAGTACTTCATGATATTAACCTATTTTTTAAATTAAAGTTTCAAATTTAAACTATTGAGAATCTTGCAAATTGTACTCTATCAGGGAGTGAAGTTCTGATTTTATGGACGTCAGTGGTTGTGCTTAGATATGAATCCTTCTGTGAAGACTTCTAAAATCTCTTTTTTTTTTGGGAAGGGAGCAGAGAAACATCTCAGTATACATCTTTTAGTGTTAGAATGTTATAGTATAAAAGGTACTGATTTTTTGAGGAGACTGCTTATAAGTTTACTGTTTCTTTTCTTTTCTTTTTTTTTTTTGATTATTTTTATTTTTTTAGAGATGGGGTCTTGGTATGTTGCCCAGGCTAGACGGAGTGCAGTGGCTATTCACAAGTGCCATCATATCACATTGCAGCCTGTAACTCCTGGGCTCAAGCGATCCTCCCACCTCAGTCTCCTGAGTAGCTGGGACTGTAGGAATGTACCATCTCCTTTGCCAGATTTGCTGTTTAAAACGTAGTTTTCATTCATGTATAGTTTTCAGTAATGAAATTTTCAAATTAGCTTTATTTAACCAGACCTCTGTATTTGCCTATTGACCAGAGTTATGGTTGATTTTTCACTTGAAAGACTTAATTACTTGCTCCAGGTATGATATGGTTTATATGCTTAAACTCTCCTGTGACGTTAGAAATTAAATAAAATTTCCCTTGTGCCATTTATTTTTAATTGGAATAGTAGAGTTGTAAAAAAAAAAATCTAACAATTAGAGATTTTCATTAGCTATTGGTTCTTTCCAAGTAATGCATTTACACTGTTATTAAAATTTTTAGCACATTAAGGTAAAGATCCAATTAACAATATAAGTGGCTCTAGTTTTTTAAAATGTATTTTGTTCAAGAAAGTTCTGCTATGATTACATGGGTAATTTCATTATGAAAAATTTCTCAAAAAGATTTGATTAGAGCATCATAATGAGGCTTAAATTAGAATATATATAAACTACTAATATAAAATTTGGCCTATAGAAAACTATCATAGTTTAAAAGTTGAATAAGTTCGTGCTACATGTATTTGCATTTAGATGGGAAACTGTTCTAAAAAGTGATGATAAAATTTCAAAGTGGTGATTCTCTAATCCTGCACTGTCTAACACAGTAGCCAGTAGCCTTATGTGGTTGTTTATATTTAAAGTATATTAAGACCAGGCATGATGGCTTACACCTGTAATCTCAGCACTTTGGAAGGCTGAGGTGGGAGCATCGCTTGAGGCGAGGAGTTTGAAGCCAGTCTGGACAACATCGCGAGACCCCATCTCTTAAAAAAAAAAAAAAAATTAAAAAAATTAGCCAGGGCTGGTGACCTGTGTCTGCATTCCTAGCTACTTGGGAGACTGAAGCAGGATGATCGCTTGAGTCCAGGAGTTTGAGGCTGCAATGAGCCGAGATCATGCCACTGTACTCAGCCTAGAGTGACAGAACAAGACCCTGTCTCAAAAAAACAAACAAACAAAAAAAATTCTATTCCCTTGTCCTACTTAGCCACATTTCAAGTGCTCAATAGCTGCATGTGGTTAGTGGCCCCTGTTGACAGTGTAGAGCATTTTTATCTTTGCAGAAAGTTATGTTAGTGCTATTGTAAGGTAATGGTTTTCGGTTCCCTCCCCCATTATTTGAACCCTTTTATCATAAAATTTTAAACAGAATCCCATATAGAAGATAGTAAAATGCAGTTGTGCTTTTCAGGAGACGCAGAATTCACTCCACTTAACTTCCCAATGGCCCTCAGGACACAGGGCTTTTAGTTGGAAACAGGCCATTTTCTCTTTTTTTTTAATTGACTGATAAATGTGGAAAGAATTATAAAGCAGAAAATCCATGAATAGAAAATGTACTATAAACATATTTGATTATGTTGCTGAAACCACTGGATGAAAGATTATTGGGACAGGATTTGAAGAAATCTGACCAGTTTAACTAAATGCTGAAACTTAGTATCAATGATTTGAGATTGACCGACATTATGTTTCATGATGTGATTCACTGAGAAGAGTCCAACCTCACCTGTGGTACTCCTGAGATATATATGTGTGTGTGGATATATATATATATATATATATTTTTTTTTTTTTTCTTTTTGGTCAGAACTTAATGAAGAAACAACCAGACAAATCCAAATAGTAAATCCTCAATGAAACAACTGTCTTGGACCCTTCAAAAATGTTAGTATCATAAAAGACTAAATGAATAAATAGGTAGGGAAGTTAAAGAAGACTAAGGAGACAAGGGAGTTAACTGCATTGTGTGGTGGATCCTGCACTGGGTCTTGAATTGGGGGGGCAAAACAGATATACAAAGCATTATTAGGGTGATTGAAGAAATTGTAGAATGGGTGATATATTAGATAATGTACATATGATATTAAATTTTCTGAGTATGACAATTGTGTTGTGATTATATAGGAAAATACTCTTGCTCTTAGTGGGGTACATACTAACATATTTAGGAATGAAATGTTATGCTGCAAATAACGTTCAAATGGTTCAACCAAAATTATGTCTATATAAGTATGTGTAAAGAGAGAAACCAAATGTGGCAAAATGTTAGCAGTTGGTCAGTCTAGGTTTCTGAATGTTTCTATAATATCTAAGATTTTTTTCACCACTGCCCTCCCCTGCACCCCAAATCCAATCATGCTCCTTTTGGAGCAATATTGCCCCCATGGAGACTGAATGGTTAAGATGAAGAATGTCTTCATTGTACTTCTTTACAGCCTTTTTTTAGGCTTGAATTTTTTCAGAATAAAAGACAAGGCCTTTTATTCTGTCTGCTTAGCAGACAATTCCAGGAAAAGCCTGCTATACGATTGTAATGGAATGGATCCCTCACGTTTCTGGAATCCTTTTCCAGAGAAGGTGGTGTTGAGTTCAACCTCTGATAAGGAGCACTAAGTCAGTTTAACTGAGTAGGAAGATGGGCTTTCAGGCAAGGAAACAGCATAAGTGAAAGCATCTTAGTAGTTTGTATGTTTTAATATTTTTCAGCCAGAATTTATTAGCCATACATTGTTCAGATTTGTTCTTTCATTTTATGGCAAATTGGAATGCATATGAGAAACATTTACAAATCAATTCTCTAACAGCACTTTTCCCTGACATATGTGCTCTCAATGTCTCAAAGGTAGGCAAATGCAGGTAGACTCAATTAGGGATTGTCTGTTTCTACCTTCTTAACATTCTGGTGACCGCCTAGATTCAGACATTTGTTACAAATACAAGCATACCTCGGAGATACTAAGGGTTCAGTTCTAGAGCACCACGATGAAGTGAGTATTGCAGTTAAGCAAGTCATATGAATTCTTCAGTTTCTCAATACAAATAAAAGTTAGGTTTATACTATACTGCAGTCTGTTATGTGCGCAGTAGCATTATGTCTAAAAATAAATGCATACCTACCTTAGTCATTGGTAAAAAATAGTGACAATCATCTGAGCCTTCAGTGAGTTGTAATCTTTTTGCTGCTGGAGGGCCTAGCCTTGATTTTGATGACTACTGACGAATCAGGGTGGTGGTTGCTGAAGGTTGGGGTAGCTGTGGCAATTTCTTAAAATAAGACAACAGTGAAGTTTGCTGCGTTGATTGACTCTTCACTTTACAAAAGATTTCTATGTAGCATGTGATGCTCTTTGATTGCATTTTACCTGCAGTAAAAATTCTTTCAAACTTGGGGTCAGTCCTCTCAAACCATGCTGCTACTTTATCAACTAAGTTCCTTTGTCATTGTTTCAACAACATTCACAGTCTTCAGAAGCAACTCCTCATCTGTTTAAGTTTTATCATGAAATAGCAACAATTCAGTCACATTATCAGACTCTACTTCTAATTCTAGTTCTCTTGTTATTTCCACCACGTGTGCAGTGACTTCTGCCACTAGAGTCTTGTACCACTTGAAATCATCTATGAGGGTTGGAATCTACATCTTCCAAACTCTTGTTAATGTTGATATTTTGACCTCTTATGAATCGTGAATATTCTGAATGTCATCTAGATTGATGAATCCTTTCCAGAAGATTTTCAATTAACTTTACCTGGATCCATTAGAAGAATCACTGTCTATGGCAACTATAGCCTTAAGAAATGTATTTCTTGAATAAGACTTGAAAGTTGAAATTACTCCTTGATTCATGGGTGGCAGAATGAATGTTGTGTTAGCATACATGAAAACAATATTCACCTCCTTAAACATCTCTAAAGAGTTCTTGGGTAAGTAGGTGCATTATCAATGAGTGTAATATTTTGAAAGGAATCTTTTTTTCTGAGCAGGTCTTAACAGTGGGCTTAAAATGTTCAGTAAACCATGCTGTAAGCAGATGTGCTGTCATCCAGGCTTTGTTGTTCCATTTATACAGCGTAGGTAAAATTGATTTAGCATAATTCTTAAGTGTCTTAGAAGTTTGAAATGGTCAATGAGCATTGGCTTCAACTTCAAGTTACCAGCCTACATTAGAACCTAACAAAAGAGTCAGCCTGTCCTTTGAAGCTTTGAAGCCAGGGATTGACTTCTCCTCTCTAGCTATGAAAGTCCGAGATAGCATCTTCTTCCAGTTTGAGGGCTGTTTTGTCTACATGGAAAATCTGTTGTTTAGTGTAGCCACCTTCACCAGTTATCTTAGTTATGTCTTCTTGCTGCAGCTTCTACATCAGCACTTGCTGGCTTCACCTTGCACTTTTATATTATGGAGATGGCTTTTTTCTCTAAAGCCCACAAACTAACCTCTGCTAGCTTCAAACTTTTCTTCTGTGGTTTCCTCACTTTTCTTAGCCTTTATAGAGTTGAAGAAAGCAGCTTGCGCCTTGCTAGGTAGACTTTGGTTTACGGGGATGTCGTGGCTGGTTTGTTTTCTTATTCCAACCCACTCATATTTTCTGCATCTCAGAAACAAAGGCTATTTTGCTTTCTTATCATTTGTATTCACTGGAGTAGCACTTTTAGTTTCCTTCAATAACTTTTTCTTTGTATTCACAGCTCGGCTAACTATTTGGCACAAAAGGCCTTGCTTTTGACCTGTCTTGGCTTTGACATGTCTTCTTCACCAACCTTAATTATTTCTAGCTTTTGATTTAAAACGAGAGACATGCAAGTCTTCCTTTCACTTGAGCATTTAGAGGCCATTGTAGGGTTACTAATTGGCATAATTTCAATATTGTGTCTCAAGGAATAGGGAGGCCCTAGGAGAGGGAGAGAGACAGCAGAATGGCCTGTTGGTGGAGCAGTCAGAACACATAAAACATTTATCAATTCAGTTTGCCATCTTATGTGGGTGTGGTTTGTGGTGCCCCAAAACAATTACAGTAGTAACATCAAATATCACTGATTACCCATCACCATAACAGATATATTAATAATAATCATGAAAGAATTTGAAATATCACGAGAATTACTTAAATGTGACACAGAGACATGAAGTGAGCACATGCTGTTGGAAAAATGGCACTGGTAGACTTGCTTGGTGCAGGGTTGCCACAAACCTTCAATTTGTAAAAAAAACACAGTATGTGCAAAGTGCACTGAAGCAAAGCACAATAAAATGATGTATGTGTTCTTGGTTCTTGAATTGGTATTTTAAGATAAGACATTCATTTGAGAATGTGTCCATGCTCAATGTAAACACATTGTTAACAGGCTTACGACATTGTTTAATTATACATTATTCAACTAATTATAAATATCCTATGTATTAATAGCATAAGCAACCAATATGAATTTTATTTGACTACTAATTCCTTTTCTCTGAGAAGTTCATGATAATAATTCACTGGTGAGGATTGGCTAAATCAAAGCCCCAGTCTGTTTTGTTCCACTTCTTAAGTATGTTGGAGGGCATTGTCAAGTCTCTTTTGTGAATATCTCCATGGAAAAACATAGGATCAGGAAAAATATATATTTAATGAAAAAGGAATAGAGTTTTAGGATCAGGGTAAAATATATATTAGAATAAAAAGTCAAGACTAGGAACAGTTAGGGTATATATACTGTCTCAGAATCCTAAATCATTTGCAAAAGTTGAGCTGAAATTTTTTCATGTTTTCTTGAGTTGTAATCTATATGCAGTAAAATACACAAATCCTAATTGTACAGCTTGATAAATTTGAGCTATAGATTTGGTTCCGAATTTCCTCCTATATAAAGACAAAAATACACTAGTTTCTTGGAGGGGGTGAAACAGTGCTTATTTCTGAAAGAAGATTTTTTAATAGGCCCTCAATATGGGGAGTATTAAATGATGTAGTGAGTTTCACAAAGCTGTTTTTTTTACAGCATCTTATCTGAAAGCTGAAATCATGATGCTGAGGTGCAGTTTTTAATGGAAATGAAGGGGAGGGAGCTAAATAAATAATCTTCATCAAAAAATAGAACCTAGAATATATCAAGAAATGGTTGATTTGCATATCTCTCAAAATAGCCACTGTCTTTCTTCATACATATATGTACGTTTATATGTACTACTTAATGTATATATACTATTATGTATGTATTATAAATGTGTATATATACACACATATATAATTTCTTTGCATGTATTTGTTGATAAGAATTGGGTAAGGAAAGTGCTTGAGCAGCAGTTATTTTGGGTTATTAACTAGGGGTGAATCCCTTGTTTAAAGAATTAATAAGTGGTAATAATGACTCCTTTTCTGAAAATTCAGGATTTTAAAAAAGATTTCCTTTTAATTCCAAGATCGTCCCACATTTGGAGGAAAGTAGACCAATGGAGAACCTGCAGGTAAAGCCAGGATTTTTCTGATGGAACAATTCTGTGTCTGATTCCATGCCTGAAAAGGAATCAGTCAGGTTCTCAAAAGTTCTTTAAAACATAGCGTGGTCTAGATCCTTTTAGTTGGAAAGATAGTATTAAACAAGTGTTTCCTGTTAGCCGCTAAGCCAGTAGAAAAATATTAGTAATGCTCCCATGAAATTCTGGTTTTGAGTGGTGTGAACCTGCCCAGAAAGAACTGATGATGAGAGGTACTTTTTTTCTTCTTTAGATTATCTCCTGTAATGCCTGCCCTCAATCACTTCCCATGATCTGTCTTTTCTGGCTCCACTACCTTGATTTTATGATTTTTAGGAAAACCTGTAGCTTAGTTAGGAAGGATTAGCTTCTTTATAGGGTGCCACCAAGAAGACTTTCCTGCCAGGAAAAATACCACCTTAGAGGCCGGGCGCGGTGGCTCACGCCTGTAATCCTAGCTCTCTGGGAGGCCGAGGTGGGCGGATCGTTCTGAGCTCAGGAGTTCGAGACCAGCCTGAGCAAGAGCGAGACCTCATCTCTACCAAAAATAGAAAGAAATTA
>CAUYSK010055749.1:0-20320 GCA_963575035.1 Avahi laniger | reverse complement strand
GAGTCGTTTGATTTTTTCTTGTTGATTCTCCCGAGTTCTAAGTAGATTCTGGTTATCAGCCCTTTATTGAATTTGTAGCATGCAAAAATTTTCTCCCATTCTGTAGGTTGTCTGTTTGCTCTTGTGTCAGTTTCTTTGGCTGTGCAGAAGTTTTTTAATTTGATCCGGTCCCATTTATTTATTTTGGTTATTGCTGTGATTGCCTTTGGGGTTTTATCACTTGTTTTTTGTGTTTTCTTCTTTTTAAGTATCCTAGGTTCTCTAAAAATAGGCTGTTGCCTACTTTGCCTTCTGGCAAAGTGAATTCTGGATCTGAAATGACAGATGTTATAGAAAAAATAAAAAGATTTCTGCCCACTGGAGTTTTGACAAAGAATAGAGAGAAGTTCAGAGAAGGTTTAGAAAAATATTTTCCTTTTAAGATGTTATAAGTTTAAATACACTTAAACTGCATCAATGGTAATATACCTAGAAATGCTTAAAAATACTAAGAAAACACAAAAAGGAATTTTTTGAGATGATCTTGCTCTGTTATTCAGGCTGAAGTGCAGTGACACAATCGTAGCTCATTGTAGCCTTGAACTTGTGGGCTGAAGGAATCCTCTTGCCTCCGCCTCCCCAGTAGTTGGTCCTACAGGTGCTCACCAGTCAGTCCAGTTAATTAAAAAAAAATTTCTCTTTTTTTAGAGATGGGATCTTGCTATGTTGCCCAGGCTAGTCTGGAACTCCTGGCCTCAAGCCATCCTCTGCGTCAGCTTCCTCAATAGCTGAGATTACAGGCATGAGTCACCGCACCTGACAGGACATTTAAAATGAAATGCAATGAAATAGTTTGTGATTATTTTGCATATAATTCTGAGAGACTGCTCTATATAGTCTAATAAGAATCTGATTATGGGGATAATTTACCCAAGAAAAGAAAATTGAACTTTATACCACAGGTAACTGATAAAAAGCAGTCTAGAAAGCAATATCATTGAAACAAATAAAAACTGAACAAGAAGACCAGAATACCTTACTTGTCCTTGATAAAATTAAGAAATTATTTGGAGTATTTGGGAACTGTATCTTTAATAGACTTCAGATAATGGACTTGCTATTAATGTGGTTCTCTCTGGAATACTTGGGTAGTAATGTCAGTAACCATTTATCTTGTGATCATATGGAAATTAGAGGGAACTGGCATTGGGATGGGGTGATATATAGAAAAACAAAGTTTATTATATATAAATAAGCTGTAAATTTGATGAAAAGAGCCAATCATATATAACCAAACCAGAAAAAAGATGAGAAGATATTACCTATGTCTGCAAAAGTTTCTAAATAGAATATATTTCAAGTCATAACACTATGATAGCTAGAAAGAAGGTACTTTTGGAGCAGGGAAATGTGATGAAATGATTTAGATTGAATATAAAAAAAAGATTTTAAGAATTTTAAGAAATCTAATACATTGTGTAATGTCCTTTTGTGGGCCCAGTGTGGGTCCATTTTTAAGGGTAACACTAATAGACAAAGAATTTATTTTGCAGAACAAACCATGTATCTTCAGTGTTTTTACTTCAGCTTTGTTCCGTATTAAGTTGAATAGCGCACCAAACAGTGTCAGAAGATGACTTAAAGTTTCAACTCTGCCGCTTATTAAATGTGTGATCTTTGGTAAATCGACAAAGCTACCTTTACAAATTGAGATAATAGCACCTACCTCGTTCCTCACTGGGTGGTTGTGAGGCTCAAAAGAGTTAACAGATATGGACATGCTACACAAATACTAAGTAAAAGCTTATAATGCACAAGTAGTTTAATCCTCTCGTTTAGCTGAGCCAAACTAAAATGTCATAAATCAGTAGGTTGTATCATATTCTTCTGATTTAGCAATTTCCAAGTAGTTTTACCATTAGAAAGTTATTTCACGAAGAAACAGAGTATGTGGGAAAGGTAAGAATGCGTAGTCACAGGGGCTATGTGCTCATCACTAGTTTGGTTTAATGAATACACTAATTTGTAATGTAAAGACTCTGTGAATTAGTTTTCCAGAGGTAATTTTGCATTAAATACATCCACTTAACTTCTCTAAAACTATTTTTTGCATGGTGACTTTAGTTTCTGGGAATAGTAAACCACTAGCTGCTCTGATCACTAGATCTTTTTTTTGTAGATTTCAGTGTCATGGTCACTTAACTTTTCTCATAAGGAAAACTTTTCAGATCTTGACTTCAAAAGTACTGAAAAAGAAAATTTGACACTTACATTATGATTTATTGAGTCAAAAAAAAATCCTGGTAAATAAAGTGAAAAAATGTTTTCAATTTAATTGGACTAATAAGACAGCTATCAAAAATTGTTACGATTTTGTATTGCAAATTTTTACGAAGTGTTGAGCAGAATATAAATGGTTCTTTTTGTCGGCATGAAGAGCACAGTTTCTTAAATTCAGTCTGGTTCTGTTTCGTTTCTTTACTTCAGGTATCTGTATTTTACACTTTGAGTTGTCTTTCCTATTTCAACAAGTTGCTAAATTCTCATGCCACATTGATTAATCATCTGTGAATTTGATTGTGAAAGTTTGTGTATAAACATCAATCTGTTCCATTTTATGTGAAAATCCTGGCTCCCCTCTTCACCATGAAAGCAGGTTCAGATACAAACTGTCTTTTAAATTTTTAGGCCCTTTAGAAAATTATTTAGCATACCTATTATTATTACTTTTTTTTGAGACAGAGTCTCACTCTGTTGCCTGGGCTAGAGTGCCGTGTTGTCAGCCCAGCTCTCAGCAACCTCAAACTCCTGGGCTCAAGTGATCCTCCCGCCTCGACCTCCCAAAGCGCTAGGATTACAGGCGTGAGCCACCATGCCCGGCCCAGCATATCTACCTACTTTGAATGTAAAAAATACTCATTAAATTTCCAAAGTCTTAATCATAGTACATGGAAAGATCCTTTTGTGATCACAGAGAAAGGTTTTCTAATTTCCACATAAATTTAGTACATTAATCTGTTCATAGTAAAGACTAAGAATGTTGTAGTATTAATATTTTCTCACTATAACCAATGAGTTATGTGAAATGCTCATGTGACCATAATTGAGTCAGGTTTTATTTTTTTTTTTTGAATCAGATTTTAGAAAAGCAATTGGCAGAATTGTCTTTGATTATTTCCTCTGAATCATTAAAAATAATATGAACTTAGCTTTAAATATTTATTTTGGTTTTATTTCTTTGTTTTTACCCCTACCATGTATGACTCAAATAATCAGTTCTAATTATTCTAGATGACAACACTTAGTGGCTTTTTTTTTTAACTTATTGATATGGTTTTGAACATCACGGTTTTTTTTCCCCCTTGGAAAATTGTCTGCATCCTTAAAGAGATTCTAGGTGCCAAATGTGTATACATTCTGTATTATTCTTATCAGCAGGACACTCATGATTTTTTTTTTTTACAGAAAGAGTAAAAGATGAAAAGATAACATGAAATGGATAACAGAACATAAACTGAATGAGCAGAAATAAAGACAGTTAAGAAAAAATATGGTAAAGAAAAAAAAGCAGGTTTCAGGGAATTATTTTAGGATACAATAGGCAATGTAATTCAGTAAAAAGAAAAACAGGATGAAAGTCCTGAAGATAAGTGGGAAAAAATAGTAAGAAGGTGCATTTAGGTAAGGCAAGAATAAAACCCAAAGGCTATGAGAAAACAAGATTTATTTTAAAATTCAAGAAAATAGCTGAAATATTGGTAATACTGTAGGGATAACTGAACTGCAAAAGCATATAGAAAAAGAGTTACAAAGGTAAAACATCAAAAGAATTGTAGAGTTTATTACATTTCTATTCAAATTATTTCTATTTTTAAAAGATGTCTGTAATCAGATTAACGGTTACAACAAAGTAATGTTTCTAGGGTTATAATTTAGATCCATAGAGTTTATGTGTTTAAAGTAATGCCAACAGAATGAAAAAAGAAATAATTAAAGACATTATCTAAAGGTAAAAACCCAATCTAGAGAATATATTTGAAGGAAAACTTTCTTATTATGGTATAACACCAGCTGTTCTAAAGGCTTTATAGAACATAATTGTGATTAAGCAGCACTCCTGCTGCTGGTGCAGGAGTTATAGCCAATAATAATGTATTGACATTTATATGGTTGTGATGCTCTGACCTGAACTCACTTAACTAGTGCCCTAGTAATTGCCAAGTGTTTCACATTCACTGTAATGCCAAGATAAAAATAGCAAAGTTGATTAAATACAGTTAGATGTTAATATAAAATAATAAACTTAAGTACTTCATATAATGTTGTTCCTGACAATTTGTTTTCCTCATTGAGTAAGTGAATGCAATTTATGGAAAAATAGCCCTTCATATTATTTCCCTAAAGTTAGGCACCATGAATAATTAGCCTTTACTAAGCAGTTATTAAATCTTCACTCACATTGTAAATCAGTTGAAAATGAGGAGCAATAGAAGAAAGTAAGATTAGATTTTTAGAATGCTATTTTTGTGTATTTTAAACTGCCAGGTCACCAGGTTTTTGTATTATTATAATATATCAGGTGATAAAATTTGATTTATTTAAACCTTCTCTTAAACATTTTTACCCTTTTCAATGCTTGAGACTCTGTAAAAAGTTGAGTATTTACTTACAGTTCTATTAAGTTTTCTTCCAGATCAGATATTTTCCTTACTCTCTTATTTTGTGATAATAAAGGTACTAATAAATGCTTTCATTGATGGACCCCCTACTTAAGGAAAATGAAAACTAAAAATGATCCTGGTTCTTTAAAAGTTTATCCCTATGGCACTATCGTGTAAGCATACATATGGGACAGTAAAAATGGAAGACGACACATTAAATGACATTATTATAAAATGCAATACTCTTGGAATGATCCCTTATTAAATTAGGCTCTATGATCTGAGATGAATTTCCCCGATCCCTAATCCATCACTGGAGAAATATTAAAAGATAGGTCTCAACTGGTATTAGAATCGCACTCAGTCTCTACTTTCATTATTTTGAATTAGGGTGCTACTGGGGGAAAGCCTCTTAATGAGAATTAGAGTGATTCACTGGCCTTCTTTTGGATTTTGACAAGTAAAATATTAACTCTTCAGTCACAGCTGTCTGAATTAAAATACTTGGCAGCCGCAGATGCACAAATTAAATTGGCCTTTATGTTTCCATATTGCTGACCTCCTCAGAGGCAAAAACATCAAACCCAACAATAACAAAAAAGTCACAGTGTGTCATTTCTTGAAAGAAAATATATTTATTGAAGTTTTTATATTTGTTTCAGTTTTAACATACAACTGAACAACTCTAGCACATTTTGAAGTGGAATTTTGTTTTATTTAATTATTAATTATATAAAGTTCAGCTACACATCAGTTATTTTAAGCCATTAACTAGTTGCTAAAATAATCAGTAAAGTTTTGGGGGATTTCTTACCTGTTTAAATTCCATTAATCAGGTCCGTGAGTTAATATCAGAGTAAATACGGTGAATTTGACATCAAAACATTTAAAACAAATGTTTCCTTAGAAATACACACAAAAATTTATCCCTCTTTTCAATCTAGAAATAGATTAAATTAACAATGCGGGATTACTTTAGTTGAATAAAAGAAGGACTGAATTGTTTGTCTGATAAATATGATGTTCAAATTTAAAATTTATCCTATAACTAAACAAAAAATAAGCAAAACCTAGGTTTTTTTATTTAAAAAAGTAATAGCCATTGATATCTGTCTTACTCGATAGAGTTAGTGATTTGAGTGAATACTGACTAAATAGAATTAGTAATTTATAAAGTAATTCAAATAATGATGAAAAAAATCTGGTCTGCCGTCACATACTGGTTTCTGATTTGCCTTTCTGTGGTCACTATAACACCATCTTCCACTCCTCTCTAATTACTACTCATTGATCTGAACTTGTGATTGGTTGGACGATGATTTGAGATGGACACTGATGAATGAATCTTACCTATCTTACTTTACACATCCAACAAAGCGATGAACTCAGGGACATGTGTTGTGAATCTAGGGTTTCCTTAAAACCGTGAAACTAACAAAAAGAATTAGTGAAGTGTCTCCCTACTTCCCAATTAGGTCCAGTTTATGAAAGAAACGCTCTCCCTCTAAGAAGTTATGAAAACCCTTAGCATTATGTAAACTGTAATTCTGGAGATAGTGTGATATTTATATGCCTGATTGAATTATGTTTCTTTATCTTTAGGCATGTGTGGACCAAATGCTAAATTATGGGTCCTCCAATGAATTTTATTTTTGTAAGTGCCTATACTTTTATGTAGACAAAAACACACACAGAGATCCAAGATTATCTCATTTCAATGCACAAGGATACTATGTATGATATTATGCAATGAAATTCAATGTAATTAATTTATTTCTCAAAAGGTTTAGGATTTGGTCAGAGAGAAGAAAACTTTTTAGTGATTTTTTTGGAGATTATATTTTAGTTCACCTATTTTTAATTATTTTTAACTGTATTATAAGTGCTTTTCACTATTAAGCTTTTATATACTTAAAAGCAAACACCACAAAGTCATATGATTTTTATAGTGAGGATAAATTATAATAGACCAAGATACTTAAAATTTTACTATTTATATTCTCTTCTAGAGCAAAATAGGTTAATCAATAGTATCCTGGAAACACTTCTGAATATACATTAATGATAAATGTGTGCTTCAAATGTGTTGTTTTTAAATTATAAACAAAAACCAACTTTTTTGGTAGAAGATATAAATTATGAATTTGTATGTACAATGATTATTTGAAATTGTGTATTTTCACATTATAAAAAACTGGGCTCGGTGGCTTGTGCCTGTACTCCCAGCTACTTGGGAGACTGAGGCAAGAGGATTGCTCGGGCAACACAGCGTATATATGCATATGCTGTTGATAGTATCGACATCTGTTTCTTGCTTTATTTTGTTTTATTTGTTTAGCTTGGAAATACCTAAATTTAAAAATTTTGGCATATCTTCATAGATCTCAGTTCTTTATAATTGCTCAAATCCATCCATCAAGTAAGTAACCTGTTGCATTAAAAATGTATCCTTAATATTATTATTCAATTGCTGCCAAAATGCTGATAGGGCCATGCATGTTGATGGGCAATTATTATCCTATTGTATTAAAATGAAAACTTGAAATACTACCCTAATGAAAAATTACTGCTCTTATTCAAAGGGGAATGTAACCGTCTCGAAATAGACTGACTTATATAAAAAATATGTCCACATACCACCATTGTATATATTCAACATCGTTAGGAAAAAACAGGAGAAAACACGACCACTCTGGCTTTGTCATGTACCTAACTGGAATGTTTTGTAAGAACTTAGTTTAGTAGTAGAACATTATGCAGACAGATTACCAACATGGAAGGCTGAGTCTGTGAATTAGTTCTACCAGAACTACTTAATGCATCTTTTCTGGAATTAAATGTGCATGGAAGGCTGCCATAGGGCAAGCCACAAGGTGGTTTAATTTCTTTTTTAGAACACATTAGTAGAACTCGATAAAAGGTCAAGTAATTTCATCCAAGTTGCCACTAGTTAGTTAAGAGAAAATGACAGTACTTGAGGCTGACATTGTTACATTTCCACAAATATATTTTATAAAATAGCAGTTTAAAATTTCATTTTTTTGCAGAAAGAGTGATTGCCTAAGGAATACTTCTTAGCTTTAAAAGATTACCTAGCCTGTAGCTAAATAGGGCATTTTGATTAATATTTGCTATTTTGAAAGTGGGTTGAGGTCTGAAATGAGATGGTTACTTTTCAGGCAGGAGTGACTTTGGTTCCAAGGCTCCCCTAGTTTCCAGGGAGGCTGCACAGGGAGTAATTTCAGCGAATTGTAAGCGGACAGTAACTCCACAGGGAGCTCTGGCAATCATGGCGGAAACAATGTTTACATCGATCAGCTGTCACGGTGATTTATGGCTTCATTTTGCTGTAATGGAGAATTAGTGGAAAGATTATCAGGGACTCAACACTTTGGCTTGTTACCCATGTCCAGACGAGCAATTTGTCTCCCTGAAGCAGCGAAATACTTGTGACAGCTCCACCACTTGCTCTAATTCAATCAAGAGAAAATGTTGGAATTAATTTGTTACAAGAAAATTTAAATATGTTCAGCAAACAGTAACCGCAGAGCAGAAGGCTGATTTATTGTGCTCGGCAAGATATCGATCCACTTCGATCCGGTCCATGTTGAGGTTTTAATGTGTAATAATTTCCAATTTAAAGCTCCTTTTCAAGATCACGGGTTTAAAGAGAGGGCAGGCTAGGTCTCAAGACCTGATTAGGAGCCTGTTGCAATGGCTTTGTCAAAAGCCTGTTTGAATGTAAATTCATAGTTATCTTTTGCACTATCTTTAATATTCTTGACATGGATTTTATTGTGTGTCAAACCTCAGGCCAGCTGCCTGCCACAACCATTAATGAAACATCTTAGGAAATAAATCTCAGTCTTTATACAATATTTTTAAAAACCTGAAACATTAGATGTCAGAGAAGAAGGTTTAACAACATTCTTTTTTGTCAGGAAACCATCTGAGAAACGGCCGTTTTACAGGCTGCCTACACAATTAGATTGAATTATTGTCTGAATGCCATAATGTTATAAGCTTTCATTTCAGAAATTCTGCATGAATATTTGTAGGCACAGGTACAAATCTGTTGTTATGAGTTTTTTAAGAAGCTGACAGGTCATGAAGTATATTTGTTGTTTGTTTTTCTACCTACATCCCCCCACACCTGACTAGGTAATGATGTAATGTGTAATGTCTGAGTGTTTGGATAGGTTTATGTTTTCTGCTGTGCACATGATATCTCCATTAGCATTCAAATACTTATTGTATTAGAGAGGAGTTATTCACAGATCGAGAGTATTAGTCTACCATTTCATATTACTTGAATGGTACATTTCATGGTAGAAGGGATGTACAGTTTCTGCAGTCTTTCAAATTGTAGGATTAAAAAAAAATGACTGTGCTTGAGTGTCAGAGTGCATGAGCAATAAGTAATGGGTAGTTTGTGCATGCAGTTATTTTAGCCAAAATGTGCTTTGATGGAACATTCATTGGCACACAGGAAATTTAAAGCTAAAGAGCATGTCCAGCTCCTTTTCTGCATCTAATTGTAAGTCTGTTCTTTGAGTCTAACATCTTTGTTAATATCAGTAGCTAATACAATCAGAGAACAATTCTGTTCATCCTGATCAATAAAAAAGTAGAGTTTTCCACCATGGGGAATTGATGCAGGGCAATGCATTTTTTTTTGCTGAGCAGAATGGCAGACACACATATTGCTTAGCTTATATTTCCCTCGTTTATTTTTAACTCTGGAGCTATAAATATGTTTTTTGTAAATCACTTCTTTGTAGTTTTTTAAAAAATTCATTTTCATTGTGTTTGCATGAGGGAATTTTGGACTTTGAGATTTGCTTGATGTTGATAGTACAAATAATTGGTTTGCATGATGGTAAAATACTATGTCTCTCTACCAGACATAAATGATATACTGGAAAGGAGAATGATGTCTGTTATTTTTACTGCCTCTGATATTTTTATCGGTACAAGTACCATTTTTAGTTGCTGTTCTTGTGGTTGAATGTTCAACTCTAATGTGTATCTTTTGGGACTAGGGAGCAAAAAATGGAATTTTTAGCTTAGAAAATCCAAATTAGTTTTCTTAGACCTTTAAGTACTTAGAATAAGACAAAAAAAATATTTTTTAGATGATACTCACTATGAAGGATCCTAGCCCATCAAACTTACTGATGAAATAAGTAATTCATAAATTTACTTATTCTCTCAGTAAATGTCTACCACCTTGAGTTTCTTTCCTCTGATAGAGTCAAGGTTTCTGACATGTAATTCAAATGCAGTTAAAGGAGCTTCCAAATAAATCAATTAAAAATCAAATCAGTTAGTCTTTTAATTGAAGCTTAAATTGGCCTCTGTCTGATTAGTTCCCATTCTCTTGGTGTGGAAAACCCCACTTCCATAGCCCAGAACGGCAAATGAGCTCAGCTGAACTGAACAAAATATTTCAAACATTTGTCATCCTGGAGAAAACCCACGCATTTTCTTATTTGTTAACTTAGAGATTTAATACAGGAAATTCCTTTACAGAATTTACAGCTCATTATGACTAAGTGGTAGTAAGAAGTGCTCGAAATATAGTAGGCCTCTAACAAATATTTGTTGAATGAATGAATGAATGAGTGAATTTAATTTTCACTGAGGTTGATTTGTTTATAGTCCTTTCTGTTCTTTTTAAAAATTAATTGATTTTAAAGTTTATAATTGGCACATAATAATCTTTTCTTATTTTGTCTGCTCCCTTTTATTTTCCCAAGTACCTATCAGTATTTCTTACTTTTTTACTTAAGGTGGAAATGGCTACATACAAAAAGAGTAATAACACTGAATTAAAAAATATACAAAAAAAAAAGTACTAGTGGAAAAGGTACTAACTCAATTTATTCCTACTTTAGTGAAACTATAATAAATCTCTCCTTAACCTGTGAGTGTTTAAATCTGGGAATTCCATTTCCTGTAGTAAAGCTGTGAAAAAGCCCAGTTTTCTAAATTTTGGAATTCAGTTAACTAAGGTTACTGTGAGGTGATGATTTCCCACTTACATATTACATCCCTCATAGTGTGTCCTCTGCTGTTGCTAGCTGGAATTCCTGCTTATCCTAAAGTGCAATTGTCATTTAGCCAGACACAAAAAATACCATGTTGATGTATTAACAGCCTCTACCAATGATGGTACTATGCTCAGTTTCAAAATTATATTAACTTTGAAAATTGATTAATTGATTAGTGCAGGTAGAAAGTCAAAAAACGGTGAAGCTTTTTAAAAAAATGGACTATAAAGTTAGAATTAGTGGAAAGTTTCCCCAAAGTCCTAAAAAGTTCGGAAATTTATGCAACTATATAATAAAAGCAAATGGGTGAGAATGAAATCATTCTATTGAAGCTTTTGATACAATTATTTCACTTTCAATGAGTTTTAAATAAATCATTTAATATAGCACAGTTAGAATACAGTTAGAACATTTTACTGTTAATAATTTTCAAAAACATTATTTTCCATTATAAATATGATAAAAAATGGTTTACTGGTTCGCCAGTTATTTCATGACATTCACTGACTCATTTTAATCTTCAAGCAAATCAACAAGGAAACAGGATTCATTTAATGAAGTTGATTTTGTGGTAAATTTACAAATGCAAAGCTTCATGTCCTTCATTAAATGCAAGCTCTATGTGTGTGTATATGTATCTTGATCAGTAACTGAGTTAGATTTTACATTGGATAGTGATTATACCTTTATTGATAAGGGTAACATATTTTATATATTTATAATATTTATATATTTATAAGTACTTAGTTTTCATGTTAGTAATTTTTGCTTCCTGGTTTAAATTTCAAATTGAAACTCCTGGTTAATATGATCTCATTCACATTAACACTTTCAATCTCAGAATCAGTAAAGGCAAGGGGAGGAGAAAAGACAAATACTCATTTGTAGCAATGAAGATGTCTACATGGTGTTTTTTCAAGCACAAATATGTACAGAACGTGAAATTCTGACAAGGAATGGCTGAACAATATGCTCATGACAGAGCCAAAATTGCAGCGAGTGAAGAGATGAGACTGTGTTGCCCATTGCTGTAATGGCTGCAGGAAAATCTATGGCTCTTCTTTCTGAAGCAGAATTGGCCGTTTCCCTTCTACTAATGGAAGCGACATTGAGAAAGACATAGTCCCAGAGGGAAGGCCCTGAGCTGTGTGCTATGAACGGTTCCCTCTCAGGTCAGGCTCCCATGCCCATTTTGCTACCTTGCTTTCTGATGAGTGATGATTATTATTTTATCCTTTGAAATAGACATGACTGACTATATATAGAGAGAGAAGATTCATACACTGCAAAAATTGCTTGAATGTTTTTTCTGTGTAAATTCTTACCTTAGTTCATGGTTTTAAAAAGAAATCAATAAGTTGCTTTTGATCCTGATTTATGATAGATATAGTTTATAAACTGTACATTTTAGAGTTGAAATGGATTTTAGAGGTTTATCTTGTCCAAACTCTTTCACACATCTAGAATCCAATTTTTGATATCATAATAGATGATCATCTTATTCTACCCCAGATAGTTAAATTTGATGATGTTTTACCATAGCTATAGTAATATCAGTGATAATGTATTGCTAGGAAAAGAAAATCATGTACTAAGGATCAAATTATATCAAAGTGATCTTTTGTATGTCAGTGTTCAATCCTAGCACGTGCTGTGCATAATTTTGTAATTCGAGCCTCTATACTACATGTGTCTATTTAGGGAAAAATGTGATTTAAATGGGAGCTAAAGGTGGATCTTTCAAATTTAGGCTGAATGAAACCCCTTGTAAAATATGAAATTTTAAAAAGGATTATTATTTTTTACACAGGCAATGTAATGACAAGAGAAAAAATGAGTAGTGATTTATTAGCAGAAAAACAGGCCAGTGTCGTCTCATATAAGGAGTTTACCCTAAATGTTCCCTGTGATGTTGAAGAGATACTTTCTGACTATTTTTCATTTTCCTTGGATGAGCTAAGGGACCATCATGAAGGCTGTCGGGAAGGACTCCACAACAAAAAAAGCATAAGGGAAGGAGTGCAATGTCTACATAAGTGAGCAAAGGCATGGTATTTACTTTGAATCTGCAAATATAGGTCCACCCAAGGATGAGAAATGCAATGTGTTTTCAAGTGTCACTTATGAGAGTACATATTTATGTGCACATTTAAAAAATTATATTCTGTGTTATATAAGTATTAGCTTACTGAATACAATGAAAAGAATATTTTTGGAAGTTTTTATTACAATAAGATTTTGGAAGCAAAATCATTACTAATCTGTGTTTTCATGATGATAGAGATAAATAAATAGAGTATAAAGCCTAAATAAAACATTTCCAAAATCACCAAGTAAGTTGTGTCCTGAACATATGCACTGAACATTGTTCCTGGGGAAAAAAAATAAATTTTTTAGTTTATCCTTCTATTTGTTAATTGTATCTTTTTTTTCTTTTCTTTTTTTAGCATGTGAAACATTAATGTGGTTCCAAAAGTCAGAACTGTGCAAAAAGATAATCTTGGGAAAGTAATATTTTCAGTGTTCAGTTTTAGCACAGTGCTGTGTATAATTTTGTAATTAAAGCCTACATACCACATCATTGTTTCTTTTTGAAAATATAAGAAAATTTCTATTTATATAGATATTTGCATCTTTTTATTGTAAAAATAGCAATATTCTATAAACTCTTTTGGTACTTTGTGTTTTTCATGTATCCTTTGATTCTACCCATAGCAATTTATGTAGATCTTCCTCAATACTTTTTTTGCTTCAGGATACTCCACTGAATGGAAGAAAGACTGGGGGAAAGGGAAAGGGAATTTTGGACCAAGTGCTGGCTATAATTCAACTGTCGTTCTGCATACATTCACAGGATTATTTTTGCAGTGCTTACAATATCTCTTTGACATAGCATTATTATTACTACCAATTCACAGTTGTGGAAATAAGCTTGAAGAGATTAGGAAACTTGCCAAAGCATACCACAGCTAGTAAGAGAATGGAATGGCGACTTGAACTTGGAAATGAATTAACTCCAAAACCTGTATCTTCCTTCTGTACAACTAGAGCCAGTCAAAGTGGCTGGAGGATGTGAACTTTAGGCAAATTTTGGCATAGAAAACAGTGGAAAGCAAGTTGAAGTCCAGCAACTCAGTTGGCATCCAAGGAGACCCAACATAGGGAAAGGACACAGCAACCAGGGACTCAGCATCAGGAACCAAAGTTCCAGGATCCAGGCAGGCTATAGGGTTTTGTCATCAGAGAATTTTGTCAGCAACAGCATGGACTACTGCTCTGAGCTTAGGGTCAGGCACAGGATTTTTGGTGCTGAGAAGGGGACTGGCAAGAACAAGAGGACCCAGATTGGGACTCAGTCTGGGTTGTTTTGTGAGAACCAAGACGATCTCAGAAGGCAGTGAGCCACCAAGGACGCAGAAGCCTGAATCCTACCCACTGGACCGGACTGGAGCTGCTGACATCTCTTCTGCCTTGGGTCAATGCCAGCTTGGGAAACTGGTGAACAGAGGAGAGGTGATTAGGCTGACACCTAGCAAGGCTGTCAGTGAAGTTCCTGCTGACTTTGACAGGTAGCTAGTACCCATTATTTTCAGGTCTTCTAATCTGGGGTCCAAATCCACCCTCTTGGGTTTGGAGTAGAACTATACTGCTTTCTGGGGATAAGAAGAGCTACTGTGATTGTATTAATCAGCCTTTTCCAGAGAAACAGAGCCCATTACATACACACATATGTACATATACATATATGTGTGGTACATGCATAAAATTAGAAATTGGCTCATGTGATAATGAAGGCTGACAAGTTCATAATCTGCAGGGTGGGCTGATCAGGTGGAGACCAGGAGAACCAATGTTCCAGTTAGAGTTTTATGGTGCTTTGCTTCAGAACCCAGAAGACCTGATGTTGCAGATGAAGTTTGAAGGCAGTCTGCTGGAGAATTCTCTCTTGATTGGGGGAGGATGTTTTTTTTGTTCTATGCAGTCTGTCAACTAACTGAATGAAGCTGACCCACATTATGAAGGACAGTCTGCTTTACTCAAACTCCACAATTTAAATGTTACTCTCACTCAAAACACCCTCATGGAAACACCAAGAACTATGTTTGACTAAATATCCAGGCACCCTGTGGCCCAGCCAGCTTGACACATAAAATTAACCATCACAGTGATCTTGACAGTTAGGTGGATTCCTTTGGGCAGAATAGAATGAAGACATGGTTTAAGTTCACTGAGAGGATGCTGATCTCCAAGTCATAATCCCAGAATGTTAGCACTGAAGGGACATTGGAGATGGTTTATTTTAGTTGTTTATGTTGAAATTGAGAAAACCAAGGCCCAGGGTGATTAAATGAATTGCCTCAGATTCCACATACATATATTAAGTAAATAAATAAATGAAATAAATATTGATTGAGAATTTTCTGGATGCCAGGCATTGTGTTAGGCACTGGGGATTCAGTAGTGAGTAAGACAGACACCATTCCTGCCCTATGAAGCTTCCCTGAGGAAGGAAGACAAGCTGAGATGTGAGGATGTGTAAGAGTTAATCAGGTGAAGGCAGAGAAGAGACAGGATGAGGGGATCATACTTAGAGATCCAAGTGTGGACAGGTGCTGAGGTGGGAAGGACTTGAGTGAATTGGAAGAGCTGAGGGAAATTAGGAAGAAATTGAAAGGCATATAAAAGACTCAAAGATGCTTTTTACACTGCATCTTCCCCTAAAGATGGCAATCCCCACCCCAAGTATTCCCTTTTCAAAGTGCTTAGTAATCTTAGAACTGGAACTAAAAGTCACAAGGGAAGGCTTGGCTTTTCACAGACAGTCATGGGAAAGGAAATTATTTATTCTGAAAATTGAAACAGTCCTCTTGGAACCTTTGGTGCAAAAATAGGACTCCCCCCAGCCCCCAGCACAACAATAATTTAGCAGTAATTATGATAATGATTGCTGAATGATTTGTGTGCTGATCAGGCTAGGAGTTCCCAGAATTGAGTTCCCATGTTACCCTCCTCAGCTCCCCCTGTGTGATTTTTCTGGGGCCATGCCATGACTGCACTTACATAGTTCTCCAACTGCGAGCTCTGTCCACCCTGGACTGACCACTCCCATGCAATGCTGTCGGTGTGAACACACCTGAAGTGACCTGGCGGAGCTGCCTTGTTAGGAAATCTCCACACATTGTTCACTTGGTAATTTACTGTTGGATGGGAGTTTCCAGTAAACAGCTGCCCCTTTCTCTGCCTATCTCTTTGATTTACATTTATCTGTGGTTTTTCTGAATGTATTGCAAACATTTAACTTTTATCATTCTTTAATTTTTAATAGTCTTATGATTGTCACTTAATTAAGCTTTAATACAGTCTATTGAAAAAGAGAAACCAATGCTTACTGGTCAGCTGTTCTGTTTTCATTATGTCTGACAAGTCAGAGAAATGAAGAAACAAGGGAAAATGTTTATGTCTTCTGGAAGATGTATGGCACGTAATGGGCCTGGACTTTGCTCGTCCTGGGAAAAGGGGCAACTCTTCAAAACCACAAAATGTTCAGATGACGTTCAAATGTGCCTCTTGCAGCTAATGTTCTATGTCTGTGATTACTCTGAGTCACTTTTCAATTTTTACAAGTTCATTTTCCAATATAGTTGGAACCTTTGCTTACTCTTGTTGGAATAAGGAGAAAGAGCCTCGGAGGAGGAGAGACCTTGATTGAAGATCTGGTTTGAGAGTCTCCTGGCCGTATGATTGTTCACATGTTGCTTAACCTCTGACCCTAGGTTCTTTATGATTAGATAGGGATAATATTTTCCTCACTGTGGTGTTCTTGTGATTAAATATAATGTGAAGCCCTCTGGCACTACCCTAGCTCACCTCGCCAGTTTTTCTAACACTTTCTTGGGAGGTTTGTCACTCAAGTCTCCTGGTTGAGAGTAGCTGAAATTTATGAAAATGTGATGATTTGTTCACTCATTATAATTACATTTAAACACCACATTTTATTTTTTTAGAATTTAGAAAAGTACACCAGAATTGTTACAGCAAGATATCTCTATCACCATTTCAATATTCGATACCAGTATTTGAAATTATGTTATCTTTTATATTAAAGGTAATTTGGAGAGTAGCAAATGTGCCACAATTAAACAGAATAGAAATAGAATATAAATTATTTAATATTCCTTTTAGGTTAAGAGTCAAGTACAAGTGAGCTCTCATTTATTTTTATCCAAACCACATTCAGAACTTGATCCATATCTCCTTGTTAACTTCTACTATCTGTACTTGATATTCACATCCGTAAACCTTTCTCTCTTTCCCTTTCTTTTTTCCAAACAAAACTGATTCAGAATTTTCAGAGCTGTCCTTGCTGAAGTCAAACTGAAATTATTTCCAGTGTGAACAGCTGAGATGGCCATGGAAATACGTAAGAGCAGAATCGAAATGTGATGGTAATGAGAAAAGAATATTCCTTATATGTTTTAGAGATTTGTGTTATTCAGTATGTACTCATTTATTGTTTAATTGCCCTTTCAATGACTCTGTGAGGTTCTTCCACCATTCAAAAAATACTTAAAGGGTGAAATCTGCCAAGCTTTTGTTCTGAGGCTTGTGTGATCTTGATGCCAAAACCAGGCAAGATAACACAAGAAAAGACATTTATAGCCCCTTTCACCTATGAACATAGATGCAAAAAAATCATAAATAAAGATTTTGTTTTATTATTATTTTCTTACTGAAGTATAACTATAGTGAAGTGCACAATCTTGAGCTTATAGCTTGGTGAATTTTTACCTACATTTATGTGCATGTAACTCCAGATCAGAATATAGGACAATGAAGAACACCCAGCAGGTTCCCTTGTATCATCTCCCAGTTAATATAAATGGAACAATATAGTGTTCTTCTGTGTTTGGTTTTTTTTGCTCAACATTATTGTTACCGGCCTCTGAGTGGAGGTTTTTCCAAGTTTTTGGTGTTTGTAGGGAAAAGAATTTCAGAACACGTCATGTAAGCCAAGCAAGTGACAGCACTTATTGAAAGCAAAGAGAGCAAGCATTTTTATATTAATACTTTATATGGCTGTCTCAGAACTGTCATCGTGATTTCAAGGATGGAGAAATTTTAAAACCACAATGTGAACGTTATTGTAATTAGCCAAAGTTCACGTAAGGTGCCAGAGAGGGCTGACAAGCCAGTTGAAGCCGGTTTTTGCTTGTGGTTATCAGCCCCTCTACTTAGCTTCTGCTTAAGAGTTATTTATTTTAACACCTGGACCCGATCTTCAAGCCCCCGCATCAGGTCTCAGCCCTGTCTCTTAGTCCCCTGCTCTAACATCATGTTAGAGCATGTCTGTGAGATTCACTCATGTTGTTGCATGTAGCAGTAGTTTTCATCGGTATGTAGTATTATATTGCTTAATGACATCACTATTCATTTTACTTTTCTACATATTTAGGTTATTTTCAGTTTTTGGCTCTTATGAACAAAGCAGCTATGAATATTCTTATACATATGTTTCATAAACATTCATTTCTATTTTTTTGCTTTTGAAATAGGATGTTATTTATACAACTTTTGTAAACACATTGACAAAGTCCACCTATTTCTTTTTCTTTTCTTTTTAATTATTATGGGTACATAACAGTTGTATATCTTTTATAGGGTACATGTGATGTTTTGATACAGGCATGCAATGTGAATTAATCAAATCAGGTAATTCGTATCTCCATCACCTCAGGCATTTATCATTTCTTTGTGTTAGGAACATTCCAATTCCACTATTTTAGTTATTTTAAAGTATACCTTAACTTATTATTGATAATAGTCACTTTTTAATATTATCAAATATTGTTCATTCTAACTATCTAACTGTATTTTTTCTCCCATTAACTATCTTCTCTTTATTCCACCCTTCCCACTACTTTTCCCAACCCCTGGTAACCATCATTCTTCTCTCTGTCTTTATGAGATCAATTTTTTAAAAAAATATTTAGCTCTCACATATAAGTGAGAACATGTGGGATTTGCCTTTCTGATAAGCATTCATTTCTTTTTGGTGTATATCCATACATGGAATTGCTGAGTCATAG
This sequence comes from Avahi laniger, assembly GCA_963575035.1. NCBI lineage: Eukaryota > Metazoa > Chordata > Mammalia > Primates > Indriidae > Avahi > Avahi laniger. The sequence continues at coordinate 1,540 of CAUYSK010055749.1, read as the reverse complement.
TATATACAGTTTTCAAGAGTAGTTCTACCAATTTATACTTTCACCAGTGTGAGAGAATGTGTACAGTTGCTACACATCCTCACAATACTTTGCTTGGAATTGTTAGTCCCATTAGTTTTAGTCATTCTGGTGGAGTTGTAATCATGTCTCATTGTGATTTTAATCTGCATTTCCATAATGATTAGTGATGACTGATATTGTTAAACATCTCCAATATGCTCATTAACAATTTGGGTATTCCCTTTTATGAAGTGCTTGCTCAAATCTTTGTACACTTAAAAATTGAATTGTCTGTCTTTTTCTTATTGACTTGTAGTATTTTTAAAAAATATATTTGGAATACTTATTCTTTGTCAGATGTATGTACTGGGAGTATATTTTCCCATTCTTTGGTTTGCCCTTTTACTCTCTGCTTAATCATGTCCTTTGATGAACAGAAGTTCTTAATTATAATAAAGTCCAATTTATCAGTATTTTCTTTGTGATTAGCCCTTGTGGTTCCTATTTAAGAAATCCTCCCCTACTCCAGAGTAATGAAAATATTCTCTTATGTTATCTTCTAGAAGTTTTATTATTTTGTCTTTCACATTTAAGCCCTATGATCCATTTTTTTTGGTGAGAATTTTATTTAGGCATAATTTACAAATAAAAATTATATATATTTAACATGTACAATATGATGTTTTCATATACATACTCATTGTGGAATGATTACCACAATCAAACTAATTAACATATCTGTCACCTCACATAGTTATCGTTTTGTATGTGTTTATGTAGTGAAAACATTTAAGATCTACTTTCTTAGCAAGTTTCAAGTATATAATACAGAATTATTATCTATAGTCATCACGCTAGTCATTAGATCTTCAGAACTTATTCATCCTGCCTAGCTGAAACTTTCTGTGCTTTGACCAACATTAGCCCATTTCCTCCACTCCCCAGGCCCTGGTAACCACTGTTCTACTATTTCTATGAATTTGACTTTTTCAGTGAACTTACTGAACTTCTTTAAGTTTATTACAGTTGGTGCTCTCTATCCATGAGTTCCACATCTGTGGTTCAACCAACCACAGATCAAAAATATTTGAAAAATAAAATGAATGGTTACATCTGTACTGAATATGTACAGGCTTCTTTTCTTGTCATTATTCTCTAAACAATGCAGTATAACAACTATTTACATAGTATTTACATTGTATGAGATATTATAAGTAGTATAGACATGATCTAAGATATAGAGGAGCATATGTGTAGGTTATATGCCAATACTACACCATTTTATATAAGGGACTTGAGCATCTGTGGATTTCAGTATCTGTAGAGGATCCTGGGACCACTCCCCCATGGATTATTGAGGGAATACTGTATGTTTAATTCTTTGTCAGGCCGTTGGTAGATCTCCATTTCTTTAAGATTGGTTGCTGGTGTTTTATTTTGTTCCTTTGGTGGTATCATGTTTCCCTGATTATTCACGATCCCTGTGGCCTTGCATTGGTGTCCACACATGTGAAGAAGCAGGCACCCCTTCCAGCCTTTA